>MQTX01000109.1:60021-98537 GCA_009735665.1 Angiostrongylus cantonensis | reverse complement strand
AACAAGAATACAAAGAATTACTTGATCAATGCCGAGGTTAATAGAAAGTCGGTCGTGGAAGTTACTTCAACAATTTAAATTTATGTTTACTTCCTTAAGCGTTTAATTAGGTAAGACTTCAAACAACGTTTGTCTTAATATCAGTACCACACTAAGTTGGCCCATATCGTCATATTAAAATGCGTCAATCAACTTGGTCTGTCTTGTTTGCTCTCGTTTCGTCAGCTCTTTCTTGAGGTGTGCAACAAGAAGTGGTTGAATAACAATATACCTATGATGCTGAGATAATTGCAAGACTCCAGACCGTATGTGCGGTGGGGATCGAACATGCTATTATCCATTCCGTGGGCTAACGCGTTCACTATCACATTCACCTAGCGGATCCTTCGTTTCGCCTTTCTCTCAGCTAGTTTTCTATCTACCAGTGCCATCAGTAATCACATTCTATTGGGATTGATCTGGGGAGAACAAATCGGTATTGAGCCTACTAAAGCTGAAGCTGTAGTCCAAACTGCAATTTTTACTTTTCATTTACTTCCTTTTACAACTTTTCATGGCAGGATATTATGTAAACATGGTTTGTGGCATATGTAAGATTGTAAGCAGACACATGCAGTCCGCAGTTCAACTAAACTAGAGCCTCAGCTTATCTGGGTTCTCTGCTGATTTGCGCTCCCCAGATCAATCCCGTTGACGGTGATTACTGATGGCAAAGATCGACAACGACAACGAAGACCTATACCAACCTCGCAGCAGCTAAAGAAGATCAGTTTATAAGATCATAAATAAATGAAGATCTAACACATGAATAAGCCCCATATTGATCAAAAGACTACTCACCGTCCTGCTACGACTGAACTACCCGCGTTTTGTTCACATGGAATAACGTGCAAGACTCAACCAGGTCAAAAACTCATTTTTAAATAGGGCGCCAGATCACGTGTGGTAGTGAAATACTCGTCTTTGCTGCTCATCTTTGGATTTTTGAAATTTATCCAAAACGCCTGAGGAACTTACGTGTTGATGATTCTCATTCCTGCACTAAGATCAGGGTTGTCACTTCAAAAACATCGACCTCTTGCTTTTGTGCCCTGTGTGTGCCCAGAGAAATCCATTGAGGAGTGCTAACTTTTCCATCTAAATGTTCTTTTATATGGACATAATAAAGTGGTCTACCGGTTTCCCCAACGTATTTTTCACCGCATTTTTTACTTAAGATCAAGGGTATTATACGTAAACTCATGATATCCCTCACGACGTTATTACACTATATTAAAACCGAAATGAAAGATTAAATCAAGGCGAAAAAATGACCGATCGGTCAAGAACGATGTATAACCCGAATTCAGGTCATTTAAAAAGTATAAGGGGTAAAGCTCTTAGCGTTGATCATTTCCGGAGAAATTCGCCGCGCTTTCGAGTACACTACGCATCGTTAGAGGTGTACCGATGTACTGAGCCAGCACTGCTATCTTCCCAAACAACTCTAGGTGCCTATTTGCCGAACCTAGAGGGATGGAAGGCTTGATGGGCCTGGTGCGCTGAGTTCGATACCATGTGTATTGTAAGGCGCCTCCAACCATAGCGCTACACGCGCCTCTTGCGAAATACCTTATATATAAACACTTTTAAATACATTAGGTTCTTTTAGCCGTTATATTTTTTAATCGTTGCATTAGAAGACTAGTAATTTGATCAGAATTTGTGGGAAACGACGTTAAGTAGTATTCCCAGGAACAATGTCGCGCAGTGAAAGTGATTCCGATCATCATGAGCACGTCGTTGGTTAGACATCACTGCGGGCTCACCAAGCCTGTCAACCGTCCGTGATTGAGCAATCGGTACCGGGTTTTTTCGGAAAAGTTCTCTTTCTGTAATCCAGGTTTGAGCGCTGTAGCCAGGTGGACTCTACTGCGGACCGACCCGTGCAGTATTCAATGAATTTCAAAAAAAGACGACAGTCTTCAAACAGCAGTCGAATCACGCGTATAGGATTAGAAGATCATTGTGGGATACATAATGCGAGAGAAAAAGTTGAAAGCAAAAACTGCTGGAACGAGCACAATAGATGCGAAGGACGAGTCGTGAAGAATTGAAGTGGTATTCCTTTTGCGATTTTTCTCGATGCCATCATTACGACGACAATCCTATAGATTGAGAATTCCGTCAAATGAAAATGAAATCAAAGAGCAGCAAACAAGAAAAGTAAACAATTTTGAATGAATGAATTGTATCCCTTCGTGCCTAGAACTTTGGCGCTTCCAATTAACCAGCTGTTTTCAGGGATAATGGCCCCACTTTTGGCCAATAGTGACGCTAGCGCGTATCAGTTTGCTCTCGGTAGTCTACAATAAGCTATGGAGAAAATTTTCAAGTATGTGAAACAACAAGAGATGAGCAAAGGTGAAATAAATCAGGCTGGCTCAAAGCAAAAAGCGAATCATAAACTGCAGCTTTCAAAAGCTATTCAGACACAAATTTTTTAAGTGAATTACGTTTACTTTCCAATAATTCTTTTTTCATGATAGGGCAGCGCCTGTTTCAGCATTCGCCCTGTTCATCGACGAGTGATTCGATCTGTCGCCAGCAAATTTTCCATTTTCCCCTGTCACGTGCAAGAGTGCCAAGTGGCTCTCTCCGGGAACTCGTTGAACATCATACATTTCTTCTATGGTTCTATGGTTTTCGTGAAAAACTCTGACCATCGGATCAGTGGCGTTCCTACTCATGTGTGTGAAATTCCGAGGAACCCAGTGGCTAACGAGTCATCTTTATCGATTATTGTTCATACTCATTACGTGTTCTGGCCATCTCATTTTCGGTAGCTCTGCGCATAAAACAGCGCCTTTGATTTTCAATCGTTGAAGGATGTTGGAGCTTTGAAATTGTTTCCTCAATTGAGTAATACGGGATACTCATAGCATTGTCCATTCAACTCCGCTTTCCATAAAGCTGAGTCTGCGGATCGTTCTTCCTGCTCATACAGCGACCAGATTGTGATTATTGACGCAAACGTTAAAGAAATAAGAACCGTTGAGTCGGAGAGATGGGTATGGACTAGGGAGTTCTTCGTCCTCTTCATTACATTCCTGATGCTTATGAAAGCTACTCAGGCTACTCGCTTCCTCATCCTCAAATCTCGTTCATCACGTTGACTTGCTTGGATGCTTACACGTCCCGTCCTCACTGATTGTGCGGGTCACAACACGTTCTCCATTTTTCAGAGTTTTGCTGGTTTAGCCGTCGTGTTTTCCTCAGTCCCAGGTCATCCTGGCCAAAGTCTGCACCAGGTCGTCATCACCACAGACAGTAGCCGTCCTCGTTGACCAGAGAAACATTTGCCGCTATCCGAGTGGTTCGATCCCAGGACCGTGGTGGATCCTAATATTGGCTTACTCCTAATTGAGCTTCCTAGTGGAAAACGGCGAATATTTTCTCAGCTTGGGACAAACTGCGTGAGGATGATTCCCCACGCTATACATCGCTTACAGCATGACACCCAGTAACACCTACCAACCACGATGAGGCGGTAAACCGTTAGGAAAATCATGTTGACTTCCTAACCTAAAAAGACGTAGCTGGAGCTTTCCGAGATAATCGTTCTGTTGAAACTGAATGAGGCACACGAAACCAATCTGCTTCTAATGAATCTTGTTTTTGTGAGATTTATTCAAAGGCCAATCTTTTTACTGGCGTTGGCAAAAGTCGACAAGCATTCTTTCCGGATGCCCAGTGCTTGATGTTGTAAGAACAATGTCATCGCATAGCGAAGAATGTGTAACTGTCGACCACCGATTTTCGCTCCCACGTTTCCGTTTCCACTGTGCCGTTCGCATGACGTTCTTGAGAGTAGCGTTTTAAATAATTTTGTTGATATGATATCGCTTTGCCTAACCACTCCATTGACGTCAGCAGTAATACCGTTGTAGAGTGTTGATATTTTCGTTGCAAAATTTTCACATCTCATCAAGAAACTTTATATGCTAAGCAGGGATTCCCTGATTATCTAGAGCTTCTACGAGTGCTTCTATCTCAACTGAATCAAAAGCTAGTACGTCTTCTAGTAATTCTCACACGGCTGACTTTCTATTAACCTCGGAAGTGCTCGAATAATTCACCGTTCTCTTGATGAGCAAACACAAGGTTGCTATTGGAAGCAGACGTTTCGTCGGATATCGCTTTCTTCAGAGCATGCAAAAGTCAAGTTTATCTACCCAGCGAAACACCTTCGTAACCAGAGAGAAAAACGCTAATCTAAAACTTCAATCATATTGCACACAAAATAGCTTCTTCACATATTCAACGCTTTCTATCAGTCGTCCATTGAGTATTTCACGTGGGGATCACCCATACCGAGATCACATAACAGCTAAATGTGCCTCCCACGTTTAAATATCAGTCTTAGATATTGTGTGAGATGACGTCTAATTACGAGAAATTTCTCCACGCGGCTCATTTTCAGATGCTCGGAATTTGTCCAGAATGACTCTCGAAAGTTCTGCACGCTAGTGCTTAAGATTGCTATGCGAAAATGTTAGCTCCTACTTCAAAATCTTGGAAACAAGTAATATACAAGCTATCGTGGAACTCTTTATGGAAAACGAAGCAATAAAACTGCTTGGCTCTACGATACACCATTGATGACACTCCTAAAGGAGTGCATAAATCTTCAGATGGCTTGGGAGGTAAATTTTAAAAAAAAAGGATAGAGCTCTTAGCGTTGATCAATTCCTGAAGGATGCGCCATGCATTCGACTTCATTAAGCATCGTTTAGAGGTGATTGAGTGCATATCTGGCCTTTACAATGGACTCACAGTGGCCTACCGATGTGTCGAGCAAGTGCTGCTATCCTCCAAGACAAGTCTAGTACCAATTTGCCGACCCCGGAGGGATGGAAGGCCTGGTGGGCCATAGGCGCGGAAATCGATTCCACGTGTGTGACAGCGCCACCAACCACTACGCCACACGAGCTCTATCCGGGAGGTATTACAGTATTGTCAATGAGACAATGATTGGCGCCAAGGCTTGCCATTGCATTTATGTCTAAGGTGAAATTACCACCAATCGATTTGCCGCTATTGCTTTCCTGCAGATATATAAATAATTGCATTATCGTTTGTTCAATACAAGAGGAAATAGGCAAACGTTCTAAATTATTGAATGAACAGTCAAATAGATTCAGATTAATTAGAAGAAGACTGGAAGAAAATTGGCTTCAATTTCTCAATGTATAAATCAACCTATATAAAAACGGCTACATTGCGAAGTGGTAGCGAAATCCAAGTAGTGAAAACATCATTGTTCATAACCTCCTCTCTCTACCCTCTCACGCGAAAAAGGACGCTTATGGAAAACATGTTTCGAACAGCCACCAGCTTGTGCATAGGAAAAGAGAAGAAAGAAGAATGGCTGGAACTGGCGCAGCTGATAGCCATTTCCAATGGCTACGAAACTGCAGCTCCTAGGAATAGGTGCAGAAGGAAATTCAAGCCGCTAAAAGATAACTCTATCGATAATAAGGTCCCGTTTAGACTCCCCTTCATTTCAAATGAAGAAAGTGCAGCTATAAAATGTGGCTTAAGAAGGGCCGGTGTAGAGTACTCGGTGACACTGATCGAAATACTACCGGATGGTACAATATGCCCTGGCGACAGAAAACAGTGATTGTGTGAATTCGGGTGCCGGTTTATCTGATCTCTCGTAAAGCGTGCGGTGATTTACATATTGTTCCGTGTAAAAGGGCATCTAGTCGGTAAACTTGAACTTAAACCAAGTACTCCACTAAATGCGCAAAGGACGCAGTGACATAACGGGAAATATTTTGAAGTAGAAGTTAAGATCTTAGCATAAGATTGAAAACACCAGCACGCAAAGCTCTCGAAACATCCTGGATGAATTCCAAGAATCCGGAAACTAGCAGCAGGGAAGACTGCTTCTAAGTCACGCAAAATCTCACATAGTATTTAAGACTGAAAGATTAATGTGAGAGAAAAATTACGCTTTCATGTGAACTCTGTTCGTTTGGTTTCCACGTGACATTCTCAGTGAAGACTTACGGAAAGCGGTTAATGTGTGAAGAATCTATTTTGTGCTCAATGTGATCAAAATCTTGAGTTAGTGTTTTCTCTCCTTGTTTACAGAGGTGTTAGGCGGGGTAGACTGCAGTCAACTTAATGAGGAAGACGAAATACGCCGAAATGTCAGCTTGTTTGTAAAGGAAAAAGAAAGTGATGAGCTCGTGTTTGCTCATCGAGAGAACAGTAAATCAAAAGCTTCCTTTAAATCGATGAATGTGACACAGAGCAGTCTTCTGTAGTCTCGCGATACTTCAATGAGTCTTGTTATCGTGTCGAAGTGACCCATCGTGCTGAATCCTTTTCGAAACCTTGCTTGCTAACGTGACTATCTATCGTCCGGTGTTCTGTCATCCTGTTCATTGTGATTCGAGCGGCAAGTTTGTAGACGAGTGCATGGTAGGGTGCGATACAATCACACGGACGCTGAGATCTGAGCAAACTGAGAACCCCAGACGGAATTCGAACATGCGATTTTACTTTTTGAATATTTTTATTTAAAATAATAGTAAACCGCACATTTTTTTAAACAGCGGGCACTGTGCGAAAAACAGTCTTATCTATGCCAACAGTATAAAGATCTTAAGCCTTTAATACGGCAAGTTATTCGATTTATTAATTTTTTTATCAGTTTTTATTAATTAAAGGATAAAAGGATAAAGCTCTCGGCGTTGATCAATCCCTGAGGGATGCGCCATGAGCTCGTATGGGGCAGTGGTTGGAGGCGCCACTGCGACACGCACGTGGAATCGATCCCTGCGCCTATGGCCCACCAAGCCTTCCATCCCTCCGAGGTCGGCAAATTGTTACCAGACTTGTCTGGGAGGATAGCAGCACTGGCTCGATACATCGGCAGACGACCGCGAGTCATTGTAAAGGTCAGATATGCATTCAATCACCTCCAACGACACTTAATGAAGTCGAATGCATCTTTATTAATTAGTTTAATCAATTACTTAATAATTTTTTAGTGTGACCTCGTTGTCGAAACTTTTCTCAATCACTACTTCTCGAGATGCTTGAAAATGTTGTAATTTATCAGAGAGTAGTTCGATTAGGAGAATAAGAGTTTTATAACTCTACTGTAGCGTTATTTGTGCGGTAACTGGTTGAGCGTTGTACTACGGGAAGACTGGAGCTTTTCTTCCAACTGATTCTGGATGAATAGGCTGCCAACTATGCGAAACTTTCTCGACTTCACAAAAGCATTTTTCTGCTCCAATCGTTTCGCTCCAGATTTGAAAAGTTGTAGCTGTTCAATTCGGCTGTGTTGATTAAGCTAATCGGATTATTTTATTAAACTCGCAATGTTCGAAGGTCTTCATGAATGCGAGAAAAACGCGTCGAATTCAAGAACTACTGGAATCCGCACGATAGATGTCATGACGAAACTGGTTGTAAACAACTCAAAAGACCGACTTGCTATAGCCCTGGGCATAGATAGTTGGTATATTTATTTATATAATCTTATGAACTGATCGTGCTTACCTGATACGAGGTTGGTATAGGTCTTCGTTTTTGTTGCTATTGTTGGTCGATGGCTGACGTTTCGGCGATTTCGCTTTCCTCTGAGCTGTGATGTTACGATTGGTTGTAAACAAACAAGCATTCACTGAAACGTGCTCTGAGTGCAAATCCGACATAATGTTCATCAATTTTATCACGGTTCAGCTACTGGGCTGAGTATTGTCGGTTACGATCCATTTTTCGTCGCATCTCATAAAACGATGAGGAATAGACCGTCTTCGTTGTGTAGAAGAAACAAAGCTCAAATGATAGTGTAGTGCTGTTTTCATTCTGAATGATTGCTTGCGATTACTAAAAAAAAACGGATGATCGTTGCCGCCGTTGTTGACTGGAAACTGGGCATTGTTCCCGGAAGACAGCTGGTTAACCAAGACCCAAAGTTCCAAGCTCAAACGGGTGTTATTCATCTAACCAAATTTGTGCGCTATTTTGTTCTATGCTCTTTGATTCCACTTTCTATATAAAGTCCTCCAAAGTTGGAGAACTGCTACCATTGACAATAAGTAAAACTCTTCTTTTCTTTTTCTTATCAAGGTATCGCTTACACGTGGTACTTCTTTTTCTTAATTAGTTCAATAGCCCAGTTTGCTCTATACTCTTCGCGTTAACCGTGAGATAATGGAATGAGCAAAGGTGGAAACTAACGTGCTAACATAGCTTGATAACTTCTTTCTTTTCCATCTTTATCTTAACGGTGTGCCAAGTCCCAACTCTGAGATTTATAAGTAGGAAGTCACAACCCGCAAAATCCTACAAGTGCTAAATCCAAGGGTTATTTCTAGTTAGGGAAAAGACTATATAAGAAGGAAAAAGAATCCACTTCACAAAAATAAGGAAATGCTGCCTAGTCAGAAAAGAATCTTGACTCTTACTTCGCCATGGTTTGTATCGAGAGATTGGAAACAAATTTTCTTACATTATTACCATTATTAATAGTAAATCACATTCAACGATTTACCGCCTCATTATGACTAGGAGCTGTTCCTGCGTGTCTAGGTACGATGTACAGCGGTAGGGTTCTTCATCAGGGTCTCCGAAGCCGAAAAAGAGTCCGGTGTTTTCCATTAAGAAGCCCAGCTAAGAGTAAACCTATACCAGGACCAAACACCGTCCTGGTATCAAACTAGTCGCATCGTTGCAAATCTTCCCTTAATCCAGAAGAGCGGCGACTGTCTGGGGTGGCGATGACCTGGGGAAGACTTTGGCCAGGCTGATTTCGGGACTCCAAGAAACCAAAATAGCTAAACTAGTAGAATACTAAAAAAGTGGAAATTGTGTTGGAGCTTGTACAACCAGTGAAGAGGAGCCGTCTGGGTATCCAAGTATCAGTAGTGTAAGAATATTCAAGGCGCTTTTTTCTACCATTGCATGGGCTCTTACCTCAAGTTGCGGTACCACTCAAAACAGAGTGACCTGATAGAGTAAGAACTCATGTTGTACGGCGCAGTTTGACACCGAGGTGCACCTCTGAATGATAAACAATCGGGGAACAGCAGCCTTGACACATTCACGATGGCGCCTACTTTTGCCATACGAGATGTGTATTGAATACAAGAGACATGATCTGAAATGTCCTTGGAACCAAAGAGGCGACTGTACTCTCCTTATCAGTAACCGTCCAACAACTTATGTGCTTATGTCTGTGCAATCAGCGGAGATATCTCAGTGCTCCCCCATCAATAGCAACGTCTACGGCAGTGCCTTTTTGTAGTAACCAAGAAAATCCGCGGATTGATCGCATGTACTTAAAAGATGCCCAGTAGCTGTTTTCTGTAAACTACGATGTGTAAAATGGCCTTTCACAGATCGCGACAGTATAACATCTTCAGAAAGGTGGAGATCGACTTGCAAAGAAGAATGGTATCACCGAGTTTTTCTTCCTCTGCAGTAAAAAGAACAACTGTTAAAAAAACTCTATTTAAATTTATGAATGGTCTCGAATGCCGTTGATAGTGGGAATTCTTTGAATAACTAGCCTTATCATAGGAATAAATATCTCAAATGATTGGCTTGTTAAAAATAATGGTCATTCAAATGATGTGTGATCAAAGTTGTACTGAGCTCCAATATTTCTTTCTCCATCTTCCAAAAATGCAATTTCATTCCAATCTACTTTACTTTTTAGGATGAAGGTTGTAATATTTGCATTTTTGGTCAGCAGCACAGGTGGAGGGATATTCTATAGTACAGAAGCCAAATCTGATAAATCCACAGGCAAAGACGACTTTGATGAAAAACTAGAAGAGGGATATGACAAACTCAAAAATGTAAGCATCGTTTGCCAGCCACTTATCCAAATATATACTGTACCCACAGTAGCTCATTGGAATTGTGCATTCTTCTCAGGTGCCCAATGAAAACGACACGGTGAACTTTCTCAGAGAATTGCATAAAATAGAGAAAGAAATATCAGAGAATCTCATTCCATCCCCACAACAGGATGCGGATGTAATGAAAGCGATTGAGGTGAGCCAACCATCACTCGATCGAATAACATTATAGGAATGAAGTCGAATCCTTAGGATTATGGCGAAAGATGGAGGAATCACATGAATCCAATGGGTGATACAATCGAGGAAGTCAATCACAACAGCAAAGTCGACACGGCATTGTTTCAAGGAGATATGATCCTCACCAAGTTCGTCCGTTTCACTTCTTGTCAGTCATCTTGCTTCTGAATGCACACGTTTTTGACTTCAGAGAACAAGCCGACCAGATGCTTGAAGACATCAAGGAGAGCGCAGGCATTGGTAGAAAAACAACGAGCACCCCTGAAAGAACGTATTATACCTAAATTTTTATGAATAAATTAAGTCTAGTGGCTTAGTCTTGAAAACAGTTCGTTTCCTAATTTCTGCCTTGTTAACGAAAATACTATTGGAGTAAGAAATACACATGTATTCAGCTAATGAGTCTTTATGTCGCTTAAGTCCTGTAGGCTACACACATTCCCACTTTGTGAACAACCAATTCTGTAAATTGCTTGTCCTACTCATGTTTTAGTATGTAATAGTATCTTGTCTATCCTATGGACCTTTCCTTAATGCTTCTTCTCCAAAAAATAGCCTACTGTTTTACATTGTTGTTCAATAAATCTCTGTGAGCAATATGGAAAAGTGGGTGGTGGAAAATCAGGCTACAATAATCTCTTGATTAACCAGCTGTGTTCAGTGACAATACACGATTTTGGCTAATACTCATGGCAATGAGCATCGGCTTGCTCTCGATAGTCTCCAACATATTAAAGGATAAAGGATAAAGCTCTCGGCGTTGATCAATCCCTGAGGGATGCGCCATGCATTCGACTTCATTGAGCATCGTTGGAGGTGATTGAATGCATATCTGGCCTTTACAATGACTCGCGGTGGCCGGCCGATGTATCGAGCCAGTGCTGCTATCCTCCCAGACAAGTCTGGTACCAATTTGCCGACCCCGGAGGGATGGAAGGCTTGGTGAGCCATGGGCGCATTTTCACGTGCGCGCCGCAGTGGCGCCTCCAACCACTGCGCCACACGCGCTTCGACTCCAACATATTACTAGAGAAATTTCAAATTATGTGGAACCACGAGAGATGAGCAGAAGTGAAAATAATTCAGGTTGGTATTTTGGAAAGCTAACCCAAACACCAACTTTTTAAAACGTTCTAATTGTCATTTCTGGCTATCCTTACTTCAAGGCATGGTACGATGTGAAACGGAGCCATAGACGTACTTTATTGAATTATTAAGCTAATATGAGGTTCATGAAAAGATTTATTCGGTTAAGCTCTCGACATCTTAGAGTTCTTTAGAAACAGTGATCTAACTCGAGAGTTATCACAGGTTCGTTCTCTCGGCGTCGTGCCATCGCTGTCTTATGCAGTCGGATCTTCTTCAGGGGAGCACCGCTCGAATGAGACATCGTCACCTGGCCGCGCTCTTTTGCACAGGACTGTTGTCTTTAACAATCATTATCTGTTGATAATGAAATACGGTCCATGGAGATGGCGAAATACGAGCAAAATTTAAGACGTCAAATGGGAATCGAACCTGTGTCACTTATTTCTTGAATCTACACATTTTTTTTTAACAAAAAGGAACTTATCAAGAACAAATTTATCTATTCCATAAGCACAAAATTCCCAAGTGCTGGAAGCAACAAGTTGTTCGAAGACGACTCCTGTTGTAGCGTCGTTGTCGAGACCTTTCCGAAACAATGAAGCATGAAGTATAAGGCTCTCGGCGTTGATCACCATTTTAATCACCATCACCATTTTAAGCACCATTTGAGGTGACTGTATGCATATCGGTCCTTTGCAATGATTCGGGGTGGCCTACCGATATATCGACCCAGTGCTTCTATTCTTCCAGACTAGTCTGGTACCAATTTGCGACCACGGAGGGATGAAAGACTTGGTGAGCCATAGGCGCGAGGATCGATTCCACGTGTGTGTCGCTGTAGCGCCTCCAGCCACTGTGCCACACGCGCCCTTGCCAAACAATAGTTGTCGAAATGCTTGAAAACAGCAGTATTTATTTAGCAAAAGTTCAATGAAGTTTTTAGTAAGCAAATAAAAATTTCCTACTGGCTCAATAATTGTAGCGCTATTTGTCCAACATCTGTTGGAGCATTGTGATCCAGAAAGTATGCAGTTTTTATTTCAATCAGTTCTGGATGGATATGGTAATCTTTGCAGAATTTCATCGGTTTCATAAGAGTACTTCTCTGCTCCGATCGTTCCTTTCTGATTTGAAAGTTGTAGTTGATTGATTTTTATACTATAAAACAACAACCGAAGCGTTCTTTGATACAAGTCCAACATAAGGAAGTATTCAGCAGCTTCACCTCGGTTCAACTGATGAGCTGAGCGTTGTCTGTTGTAATCCAGTTCTCATTGAATGTCACAACATGGTCTAGGAATGGGTCGTTTTTTGTTGGGTAAAAGAAGCAAAGATCAAACAAAGCAACAAAACGCTGCTTTTCATTCTGGATGGTTGTTTTCGATTATTCAGAGAAAACCTACGGCCATTGTTCTCATTGTTGACTGGAAATTGAGCACTGTCTCTAAAGCAGCTGGTTAACCAGGGGCAGAAGTTCCAAACTCAAACGGGTGCTAAACATCCATCTAGATTTGTACGCTATTTCCGTTAGGTGTTTTTTGATTCCACTTTCTATATAAAGCGCTCTAAAGTAGGAGCACCGCTACGAATCACAATAAGCGAAAATATTCTTTTATTTTTCTTATCATCATAACGTTTGAGTGTGCTACTTCTTCGTCTATTATTTCTTAATCATTCCAACACTCCAGTCCACTCCTTGGTCACCGTATAAACCGTGGTAGAATGAAATCAGCACAAATATGAAAAACTAAAGAACTAATACAACGCCTTCCTTCTTTGCTTTTTTACTAGTTAATGTCGTGCCAAGCCGTGTACGTTCAAACGTGCGCGAGAGACTTGACACAGGGAAAATCGTCGAAAAAACTGAATCCAAAAGTTATTTCTATTCCCGAACACGGTTATATGAAAACGAATATGATTTGTATCATCATGAAAGTAGAAAAGAAGAACTAGGCTTAAGAAATCTTAACTTTTTAGTTGCTCCGATCTGTACTAAACAAATGGACCACGAACTTATCTTTAATTTTTGTCACTATTAATGACTATTCACTCACTATTATTAATTAATATTAATCATATGATAATGCCCATCAACCCTGTCACCCCACCTTTTTCTATCTTATAGGTTTAAATTCAGTTCTGCTAATAAATAAAAACACAGGACTCTACCCGAAATAGGAGGGTGGCCGGGCTGAATAAATGGCTGGCCGTGCTGAAGTGAGCGCATATGCCGTACGTCGTAGTTCGATACCAGCACACACAGCCTGACAACAACTGGTCAACAAACAATCGGGGAAGAAGAGCACTGACACGCCAACGGATTTTTTCCGCGTTTTTTAGACAAATGGTCCGCATTGAACGCAAAGCACATGATCCGAAATGTCCACTTAAATCAGAGAAAAGATTGTGCCGCTCTTATCACTGACCATCGAATGATTCATGTACCGTAAAATGTATTGAAAATGAACTGTCTCTACAACCAGCTACTCTCCAATAGAGAATGTTGTAGCTCCTTCAATTACGAAAGTTTTTCAAACAACGTCTGTACAAACACCTCGCCCCACGGTTAGCCCAACATCTCACTCTACACTTCGCCTAACATCGCACTCGATTCCTCAGTCAACGTCTTCGCCTGACCCTAATTGCAAGGACAAATCTGGGCATGTGCCTGGTATAACTCATTTATACTTGCATAAATTTTAGACCACCTTTTTAGTTGTGTTTTATTATCGTAAGTGGACTTCTGTGGCTCTGACAGATTCAGTGGCAAATATAAAAAACATGTGTGCACAAAACTATGTGGCTTATGAATTCGTCGTTTTCTCTCTTAGCAATCGCGAGGTTGTTAAACAGCATACGTTTACTTCCATAAAATAACACACATACAACACAATCGTAGCTGACGTTTCGGCAGAATAACCTTCTGCTCTTCCAGGCTCTGAAGATGTAAATGTACTCATAAATCTTTAGACTTTTTGCTATAAACAGGATGAAGCTCTCTGCGTTGATCAATCCCTGAGTGATGCGTCAATGCATTCAACTTCACTAAGTATCGCTTGGAGATGATTGAACACGTCTGGCCTTTACAATGACTCGCGGTGGCCTATCGATGTCTCGGGCAAGTTTTGCTCCTCTCCCAGACAAGTCTGGTACCAATCTGCCGAATGGAAGGCTTTGTGAGCCATGAACACGGGGATCAATTTCGTGTTGCAGGGCGCCTCCGACCACTGCGCCACACGCTCCCATTTCTTCGCTATGTAGATTGTAAAATAGACGGAAGAATATTGTTGCCTTATAGGTAATGTCATATATCTCACCTAAAGGAAAGACCATTCTTTCCTCTTTCTGTGATGAGTTTTTTATCGGCATGCTCGAACTTGTTTGGTTCCATGTGACTACAACTACTCCAAGGATGAACGTGTACCGTAACATGATTTCGTACATGCCTTTGGTTAGACAAATGGACTAAAGAACAACCTCGAGCATCCTTTTGCCAATAATGTGGATGGTTTTCATCATCATTAGCCTATCTCAATCCATTTAGTGCGTGGCTCTCACAGACTGCTCATAATGCTCATTCTTATGCTTACCTTAGAAATTTCTACAAAGCTTAAAAAACGAATTATATATGATTCCGACGATGTCAAAAAAGGCAGCCTCTGAGACAATAAATTGATCGTGTCAGGAAGAATTGAAAAGCGTAGATAATGCTGTCTAATTCATAACATTCTCGATGTGTAAACGTGATGCGTTATATTATACTTTTTGATCAAAAAGTTGGTGTTGCGACGGTTTTCAGGCAAGAACTGTTAATAATTTTTAGACCCAAGAGTGACTGAGAACTCGCTTTGCCAGAAGGCAGATTGGAGCCGAGGATCACGTATTTGTTGCAGACACTTCAACCACTGCGCTATACGCTCTATTCACCTGATAAAAATCTGTCTGCGGTGCGTGAATATCACTAAATTTATGGATCGAAACCACATAGATTTTGGAAAGATAGTTTAAGGTTCACCTGTATCACTTGTCACCTGTGGTCCCGTTGATCGTCGAGTGACTCGAGAGGGCGCCAGTAAATCCTCCGTTTTTCCCTGTCGCGTGCAAGAGTAGCCCAGCGGGTTCTGCTCGCTTTAGGGACTCGTCGAGCATCATATCTTTCTTCTAGGCTCTTCGTGAAGAACTCTAGCCATCGGGTCGGTGGTCTTTCTGCAGTACTTTTGACATCTCGAGGAATCCAGTCTCCAGCGGCTCCTGTCCCGACCTTGTGCTGTTCGATTTTTCACCGACGAAATGGCATGTCGGATTTCGGAAGGGAGAATTGGTGGAACAGCACATCCATCCTCTTTATTTCACAAAACGAGAGATGGACGTGGCTGTCGAAGAGATCTGAGCAGTATTCGTGAATGATTTTCTCCATTTCCTTTTTGGACGCTGTTATTGTTCGGTATGGACGTCGGAGTGCAATCATCTTGGTGTTGTAATTGGCGAAACTTGGGCGGGCTTTGTGAATGCTTTTTCTAGCCTCTGCAGCTTCGACCATTACTGCTGCTCTTCTCTCTTTAAGATCTTCTTTTATCGCCTGTCTGCATTGTTTCTCAAGCTCGGACGTCAGTTCGAGGTTGCCTGCAGCTCGTGCGACTCCACGCTGGCGTGTTAGCTCGAGAGTTTCCGCAGACAGACGTCTCTTGGTGATTTTCGAACTCTTAGCTTTCATAGCACTGACGTGAAGATGCTCAATGAGCCGATCGCATTTCTCGTCGATGTTATTTACAACGGCAACTTCCCAATAGCCGACTAATGAGTTAAACAAGTCCCAGTTCGTGGTGGTTTTGGAACTTCGGTTTTTGAATTTAACGGCTTTTTCTCCTTTACGCGAGAAATAGAATCTTTAACGGAGAAGATGGTGGTTTGATCCCGTGTGGAATTTTAGGGCAAAAGCGATATCGGTTAGGCAAAATTTTTTATTTACTATGATGTGGTCTATTTCGTTATGGTACTCTCTATTGGGAGAGTCCCACGTCCAGCGTTAAGAGTGGGGCTTCTGGAATTGCGAGTCTCCATGGATGGTCTTGACCGCCATGATAAACTCAGAGAGCCGCTCACCCTGTTCGTCCCATTCTAATCTGTGGGTTCCAGTGTGACGTTTCTCAGACGATCTTCTTGGTCCGATCTTGGCATAGAAATCTCCAATGATGACCTTGAAGAATGTATGGTCTCCTCTGTAGAACCTATCCAAGTCCATGTAGAGCGCTTCGACTTCTACTTCGTCATAGTTTGATGTTGGCGCATAAACGACGAAGATTGTCAAAGCCGGTGTTGATCCACATTTTTTTAATCGTAAACGTCCGATTCGGGTTGCAAGCTGTTCGAATGAATCGATGTTCATGGACAAACTCGTGTTGACGAGAACGCCGACGCCGCCGACTCCTCGTCTGTCGCATGTTTCCAGGAACAGTTTTTCTCCGGTGTCATAGACGGCGTTGAATGAGTGGCGTCGTCTCGTCTAGGCCATGCCGATGACGTCGTACCTTATCATTCTTGCTTGCATAAGGAAGTCTTCTATCGAGGACTCGGATGCAAGTGTACGTGCATTGTAGGTACAGATCGTCACCATAGCTCTTCATGATCCACGCAGCTTCCACTGGTCCTGAAATTTTTGCAACCTCTCCGCACTCGTCCTACCCAACGCTGCGAAATTGGGGCTCTTTCGGGGTCAGGGGAATGATGGCCCTTTTTTTGCTGTGTTTAGCATTTTGATACCCACGTATAGCTTGCTGGCCTCTGAACGTGGAAGCTTCGTATACTCACGGGTAGCTTACCAGGCTTTCCCAGAGTGGACATGGAGCTTATTTGTTGGAGGTGACTCCTAACCGCCTCCCGTATACTTCCCTGTCACTTGATTGCAGGCTGATTTTGCAGGTTGATTGGATAAATTGACTCGTAGAATACAATCCGCATAAAGCGAGAACGCATTCACACACGCATGCATGAATTCGCCTAACAAATACAGAAAGTATGTGACAAATCGGCGCAGCAGAAACAGAGAGTCCATCCCCATCATTAAACGAAACGTCGAAATCTAAAGAAAATACGCTGTGGTAATTCTCCAGTTCATAGGTCATTCGGTCTTCGATTCCACTCCTCACAACGCTTTGAAACAGATTGCAATTGTGCATGGTTTGGTTAAAAATAGCAGTCACAACGTGAAAGCCCTCTATACTTCTGATAAGAGCAAGCAACAATGGAAGGACAACAGTTTTGGGAACCAACTCGGGAAACCATGACTATCATAGAGTATCGGAAAGAAACCCTCGTTGTCAGATCTATGGACTTGAGCACAGACTTGGATGGCTTACCACCAATGGCTGGAGGTCATAGCACAATTTATATCCCTTTCTCTCTCGTGCGATATCCATACGTGTTTGTGGTGGCCTACTTCTGTGTCTTCGGTGGGGAACAAACGCGCTGTTGTCCTTTCCGGGGTGTAACGAGTACACCACCACACCATGCGAGTCATTGCTTTCGCCTGTGTTTCAGCTAGTTCTATTGGTCTTTTGCCATCAGCAATCACCCGTCGGCGGGATCGCATGCATGAATTCGCCTAACAAATACAGAAAGTATGTGACAAATCGGCGCAGCAGAAACAGAGAGTCCATCCCCTGGATCCACCTGCGTCTCAGGGAAGCAAAGTTCGCTTTTTGTCCGCGATTAAGCTCTTATCCGCCATCTGGGGACACGCCACCCATCAAATGACCTGGATAGAATGCCGACGAGGGCCTTAAAGTTTTTTGAAGAATTGCATACCACGACGAAATAATTTAAGAACTAGCTGACTCTACCTTCAGAGCACAATATTGACATATTTTTTTATATGATCTTATAAACTGATTCTCTTTAGCTGATGCGAGGTTGGTATAGGTTTTCGTTATTGTTGGTGTTGTTGGTCGATGACCTTTCGGCGACTTCGCCTTCCTCAGAGCCTGGACGTATATTATATTAGAATACTTCAATTATTCAGTGGAAACAAGGCTAAAGTATCAATGAAAATTAAACTTTTAAATAGATGGTGGATGCTACGGTCAAATATAGTTCTACGTCACATTGAACAGAAAGGCTACTCACCATGATGTTACGAATGGGACTGGCCCACGCATTGTTCACGTGAGGTCGCGAGCAAGACACACTCCGGGGTCAAAATATCATTTTAAAATAGGGCGCCAAGTCACGTGTGAAAGTGAGGCATTCGTCTTTCGGTTTACCTTTGAATTTTTGAAAATTATCCAAAGCACCTCAAGAGTTTTGCGCGTTGATGTTTTCGATTCCTGCATCAGGATCCGCACAGTCACTTCAAAATCATCGCCGTTGTGCTTTTCTGCCCTATGCATACCTAGAGTGTTTTGACGAATTTTAACTTTCCCATCTAGGTGTTCTTTTATGCGGACACAAAGTGGTCTACCCGTTTCACCTACGTATTCCTCACCGCATGAGTTACATGAGATCAAGTATATTATACCTGAACTCTTGCAATATTGGCATATTGGACTTGAACTTTTTTTCGCCTTTAGGCTGTTTTGTAGGGCCGAATAAAGCTTTTGATGTCATGGTGCTACTTTACCAGCGTAGAGACACACTGATTCTAAAGGTTAGTTTAAATCATACGTGCTGCTTACATTTTCAAACATAGATTATTAGGTTGTGGGTTCATGTGCTAGTGAATCAGTGGGGTCACCATCAACTTTTGCACTGGTCGTTTAGATGTCAATTTTGAAAATCTAGAGTTTTCCCGCTTGTTCTTAAGCCGTTTCCTTCAGTTAGTCAGATAAAAGCGATGTTTAATGTGGCGATTTTTATTATTTTCTTGAGTACTTTTCCCCAAATGCAATTATGAACGCTTTGCTGAGGCCTTTAACATGTCGGTTGACATGTTATTACTATAACTTCTTCTCTCTTTCGAACTTCTTAGAATCTCACTTTTACACTCACATTGCTATAAAACAAGAAGTGCTGCATTTCTGTGTGTTCTATATGTTATCCAAGTCTGCGCGCCAGTAAAAATTCATTGTGTTAGTCGCTATTTGACTCACAGACAGCACCACTAAAAATTATTATTATTATTATTATTATTATTATTATTACTATTATTATCACTATTACGATCTCTAAAATATTGGTTTCTTAATACTTATGTGGCGTGTGTGGCGCAGTGCGCGTTGATGTTTTCGATTCCTGCATCAGGATCCGCACAGTCACTTCAAAATCATCGCCGTTGTGCTTTTCTGCCCTATGCATACCTAGAGTGTTTTGACGAATTTTAACTTTCCCATCTAGGTGTTCTTTTATGCGGACACAAAGTGGTCTACCCGTTTCACCAACGTATTCCTCACCGCATGAGTTACATGAGATCAAGTATATTATACCTGAACTCTTGCAATATTGGCATATTGAAATGATGGTGCAGACATATTCCTTTTTTTCACAACGATTCCAAGAAATAAGGAGAATTAGAACTCATTCAATCACCTCCAGCGATACTTAATGAAGTCGAATGCATGGCGCATCCCTCAGGGATTGATCAACGCCGAGAGCTTTATCCTTTTATCCTTTAATACCTATGTGTCCACCACCTACAAACCTTGCAGTGCATGCTTTCTTCCTAATAATTCAAAAAACCTTCAAAGCACCTCAAGAGTTTTGCGCGTTGATGTTTTCGATTCCTGCATCAGGATCCGCACAGTCACTTCAAAATCATCGCCGTTGTGCTTTTCTGCCCTATGCATACCTAGAGTGTTTTGACGAATTTTAACTTTCCCATCTAGGTGTTCTTTTATGCGGACACAAAGTGGTCTACCCGTTTCACCTACGTATTCCTCACCGCATGAGTTACATGAGATCAAGTATATTATACCTGAACTCTTGCAATATTGGCATATTGAAATGATGGTGCAGACATATTCCTTTTTTTCACAACGATTCCAAGAAATAAGGAGAATTAGAACTACTACGAAGTCAGAAAAAACCATATTCAACCTCAGCCGATGACTGGTGCAATAGAAGCCACCAGAAAGAGCAAGGTCGATATGATTGTGTTCTAAGGAATTGTGTTTCTACCCAGGCTCGAGTAGATACATTGTAGAAGAAATAAATATTAGAATAAAAAATAAAATAGAGTATATATAATATATGAGAATGATGTAACTGAGAACGATACACACCTTAATGGTTACAGATGAGAGCCATATTAGAGCGACGCAAACGTGGAATGCGCCCATGGGCCGCCAAGCCTTCCATCCCTCCGGGGTCGGCAAATTGGTACCAGATTTGTCTGGGAGGATAGCAGCACTGGCTCGATACATCGGCAGGCCACCGCGAGTCATTGTAAAGGCCAGATGTGCATTCAGTCACCTCCAGCGATACTTAATGAAGTCGAATGCATGGCGCATCCCTCAGGGATTGATCAACGCCGAGAGCTTTATCCTTTTATCCTTTAATACCTATGTGTCCACCACCTACAAACCTTGCAGTGCATGCTTTCTTCCTAATAATTCAAAAAACCTTCTTGTTGTTGCTGTTGTTGTTGTTGTTGTCGTTGTTGTTGTTGTTGCTGTTGTTGCTGTTGTTGTTGCTGTTTTCGCTGTCATTGTCGTTGTTGTTGGTTCGCAACAGTGGGAGTCGAGTGGGACTGTCGTAACAGCACAGCTCTGAGGAGAGCGAAATAGCCGGAACGTGAGCCATCAACCAACACCAACAACAACAACAACAATGACAACGAGAACTTATACCAGCCATGCTTGTTTAAATTAATCTATGTAGTTCATATATTCTTCTATCAATTCATCTATGCCATTAGTTATCCTATGTAGCATGCAGCATTTAACCTCATAGTATAAAACTGCAATGAATAAACATGTTCGGTTGAGAATTTATTCATCTTGCATGACAAAGTCAATGAAATGGACAACTCTTCAGGCGATTGCGGTACATTCATGGCGTTCCTCCGGATGGTAACCCGCATAGTCATTAAGCGGATCATGTTGCCCACTATTAACGCAAACGTGTAGAAAATTTGGTCACTGGCAAATATTTCGATCTGCTCGACAGTCAGCGAACTGAGCAGCGACGAACAGTCGTCCGCTATGACATACACAAAGTTGTAGTTGGGGAGGACCACGACCTGCACTTCGTGGTTGGCCGTCCATGAATATGTTCGCCGATTCAAGTCGTATTTCACCCTAAACATTTTTACGATTTGATCCTAAACACAAACTATAGCAAAATGAAAATAATTAGAGGTCTTTCTCAAAGATTTTTGTCGATAACTTCTCCACTATAGGTTACTGGCTTCTAATTCACCGAACTATGGGTTTAATTGGGCGCATGTGGCTCGGCGGTTTAAGGCACCCTGAGACAGACACGTGGAGTCGATCCCCACGCCCAAGAGCCATCAAGACTTCTATCTCTCCGGGGTCGACAAATTGATACCAGACTTGTCTGGAGAATAACAGTACTGGCATGATACATCGGTAAGCCACCGCAAGTCATTGTAAAGGCCAGATATGCATTCAATCACCTCCAAACGGTGCTTAATAAAGTCGCGTGCATGGCGCATCCCTCAGGGATTGATCAACGCCGAAAGCTTTAACCTTTTGTTTTTTATTGGTTTACACACTCTATTTCTTACCGACCTGCTTCGAAACTAAACTAATGTCCAGAAGAGAATTTACTCGAATCTCGCCGGCTGCAGTAAGTAGCTCGATATCCTGAGCAGCATCGACGGATACACTTCGTGTTGGTGATTCAAACCTGAACTGGATTAACCCTAAATATGTAAGCAGTCCAGAATGCAAACTGAGATGCAAATAGTACCAGGATCGACTTTCTATTAACCTCGGCATTGGATTATGAATTCGTCGTTTTCTCTCTTAGCAATCGCGAGGTTGTTAAACAGCATACGTTTACTTCCATGCAATAACACACATACAAAGCAACCTCCCGATTCCTGAGAGAGAAAACGACGAATTCAGATGCAAATGTACTAAAATAACAGTACGGTAAAATTGCATTGCATTCACAAATACGTAGTATCTGTGCAGATTTTGCTGACAAAAGAACTATCGCACTAATTGGAAATTCTACACCTGTTCAACTTCAGAAGTAGTCACAAACGCGCCTACGGTAGCAAAATTAAACCTCAACACTAACTAAATTCACATGAAATTGTTCCATAAATAGGAAACTCGTCCAGTCATCTGTTCATAGATGGCTCCCGTAACTGAGAGGATTCATTAAGCATTGAAATAAAGCGCTAAAAACTAATAATTGAAGACAACGGCAATAAAGACACAAACAAAGATTCAAAAATCAAAGTATTTTGTTCGTACGTGCAAAAGACAACATAGGACTACAATATGAATAACATATAGTCACCGTAGGAAGAAGTAAGTCCCACAACGTAGTGATTGGGATAGGTCCAAGATGTGGGAATATGGACTGTGATTTTGATGAATCATAAAAATGGATGTATTTAACAGTTTCAAAACCATAAATAAAACAAAGAAGCAGAATAATGAATTCGCTCAAAATTCAACTACCTTAAAGGTGTGTCCGGTTCTGGTCGAACAAATGCCGTTTGTATGGCGCCTTCAAACACACTGCCTCCATCATCTGAAGTCGAAAAAAAATGGAAAAAAAACTTGTAACGCTGTTTAATTTTCCATTTACTGCCTATTATCTTTTCATAGCAAAATATTTTGTGAAATACAACCAAAACGATTGTGGGACGTAAACAAAACCTGAACCCCAGGCCTAATTAGACTACGCGACCACCCTTTCCGGAGAATCACTTGTTAACCACTGCACTACCGGGGCTCTTGCTTTCCTTTCTTAAGACCAGTTGCTGGTTCAGTGGGTAACACGTGGTACTCTTAAAAGCGAAATCAGGTTCGAAGTTGGCCTAAGCTTTCGACACAAATATTTCAGCATCTGAACTACAATATTGTTGAATTGTAGTTTCCACACAAAACACACCTAAAATACGAAGATTTTCCAGCTTTAATCCGACTTCCTTTGAGTCAGCGAAGAACAGCAGACGATTATCAGAATCGAACACCTTAAGAACCAGCGGTTTTCTCAAAATTAAACAAGAATGCCAGCAAGAATTCTGACGGATTTAAACCCTTGATGTTCCGCTAAATTACTGATAAGAAAAATGTGTGGCGCTTACGCTTTTCTACATTTTTCACCTTTCGGTAACATTTTTGGATTTCATCTTACGAAATACATTTCAACATGAAACACATTATAGCATACCGGCGACCGCATCGATTTTCTCGCTACGAACAGTATGCATTGATCCCAAAGCATTCGGCTCGAGCACCGTTCTGCCACGCAAATGAATACAAGTGCATCTTTCACTAACAATAGGGTCTATGTTCTTCCATCGGTACCAAAACAAAGAATGTCCACAGTACTCATTTAGACGTATGCGTAGAACTACGATTTCTTAATGCTTTCCTTATCAACAGTCTCCGTAGCGTAACAAGCAAATTCGTCCGAGGACAGTTTTTCACTGCATTATTAAGTGTAGAATGTAGCCTTTCTCTAACTAACTCGACATCTGTGAAGGCGAAATTATCGCTTGATTATAAAATTAAATATGTTCATGCGCTCAAATTTACTTGGATATATCACTTAATAAATTATCTGATTATATTATTGATTGATTTCGGATGACATCTACCTCAAATCGATCACAAATAGCTTGTGTTTTTCCATCAGCCGTCAACGACAATCGTGCCGAGATCTGTCCCGAAGCGTTTCGTGCTTGCATGTGAATATCGCGAAACGAATCAATCGTTAGCGCTTCATCCTTGAATATTCGTAAAATCGATTAACATTGAAAAATTTATGGTGCTAACAAGTTATTTTATATTTATACGGAAGATTACGCTTCAGCTTTATGTCAACCTCTAATCAATATTGTACAGATTTCAGAGGAATATCAATAGTTTAGTTGTCTGCTATAAAACTTCGTTCTCATTTTGTGACCTTACTAGAATACCCTGATAAATCATAAAAGTGAAGTGAAAAATCGATAAAAACTGTAAAGAAAATCATCAAGATGTGGTGTAAACAAAAAAAAAAAAGATGAAAACTAGTGGATGTTATGAAGGACAACGGAGAACGAGAAGAGTCGTGAACATTATCGATTTGAACTGGATAAAACAAAGAAAGACAAAAAGAGAAATCACCCTAGCTGTGCTCAAATGTGAAAACGTGACCGGTTTATTGAATTGAGCTCGTCCTTCAACACGAATACCATCTTCCTGGATTTTTAATGCACCCATACCATCCTGAATCGCATACAACATAATGTCCTTCCAGAAGTACCTCTTTACTACTTGTTTGAAGTACGCCTCACAGTAATAAGTTGAGAAGCAAATTAAATCGTAAGCGCTTACCGTGGAGAAATCCAAAACTGACATGATCCATGCGGTTAGTGCGAGATTGAGCACGATAATTATAGTCAAAACAAGAATAAATATGTAAAGACATCGCTTCCGCCAACCATAGATTCCGACTCTTAACAATTAACAGCACAATGTGACTCTATATCTTATATCTGAAACCACTTCTCTAGTTATATTTCCATATCGATTGATTTTATCTCTAACTTGTTAGCTATTCAAGTTTGCCGAGCTCGTAACTACAAAGTCGTACTATAGCAGTGAAAAAATGCGATGATATTAACTTTCGGCTACGAAACTGATAGAGTTAGCATCCATTAATTTAAAGAATTTAATTTCTACCAAATCAATGGCAAACGATGATGGTTACGGTAATTGCCAGGACGATTCAATGACAATGTCAACCGAAAGTGTTCAGATGTGAAAAAAATTATAGCTACCTTGTAAAAAAAGCTAAAGGCTCTCGATGTTAATCAATTCCAGAGGGATGCGTCATGCATTCGGCTTCATGAAGTATCGTTGGAGGTGACTGAATCCATATCTGGCCTTTACAATGACTCGCGGTGGCCTTCCGATGCATCGAGCCAGTTATGCTATCCTCCCAGACAAATCTGGTACCAATATCCTACTTTATAGCATCTAGAAACCGCTCACCTGTAGATGTCAGCGTCAGCAATCGGTTTCATTGCGGAATGAACCACAGTAGTATGTGTAGTTGCAGCCGGATAGGTGGAATAGGGCATCGACGCCTGTGGAGGTAGAATGGAGGCGCAGCGTGGTGGTTCAGGTACTGAATGGTCTCTGCACCAGACAGCTGAGTCGTTCACGCCGTACATCGGATAGCGGCTGCTCATGTCTATGAGCATCATCAGAGCAATTAAAAATGATTGATATATGAATGGCAAATTTTCAAAGAATGAAAAAAACAGAAGAATTAGCTAAAATAAATAGCGCTGACGCCGGTTTAAAAGCCCAAAAGATCGACTTTCTATAAACCTCGGCATACATAATTAATATATTTATTCACGATTTCATAAACTGATCTTCTTGAACTGGTGGTTGGTATATGTCTTCGTTGTCGTTGTTGTTGGTGTTGTTGGTCGATGGCTGACGTTTCGGCGATTTCACCTTCCTCAGAGCCTGGACGTATTTTATATTAGAATACTTTAATTTTTAGGTGGAAAAGGGCTAAAGTATTAATGGAGATCAAGCGTTTAAATAGATGGTGGGCTAAGATGTTACGGTCAAATGTAGGTCTACACCATATTGAACAGAAAGGCTACTCACCGTGGTGTTACGAGTGGGACTGACCCACTTGCTGACATATAAAATACGTCCAGGATCTGAGGAAGGCGAAATCGTCGAAACGTCAGCCATAGACCAACAACAACAACAACGACAACAAAGACATATACCAACCTCGCACTAGCTAAAGAAGATCGGTTTAAAAGCCTTTCAGAGATTTTGTACACGCGAGCAATCACTTCCACGAGCAAATACGAGATGAATGGCAGTCATTACGACTCGACTACAAAAACTTCAGAATTTAGAAAAAATCAAGGTATTCACTGCTTAACTAGTAAAGCCTGCCATTCCCTTTACGTCTAAATGAAAGTTAGAAGATGAGTTTAGTGTTAAAGTGATAAAACTTTAGTGGTGCCGCAACGAAGTTCTCCTGTTTTGTTGAATAATGACTCCCCACCAGGAAGAAATATACTTAATTCTTTCTTATCTTATCTGTATTTAGGTCCTATCCGTTTATGTCGCTTTAACCAGAATGTTGCCATTTTTATTTTTCGACGATAGATTCTTCTCTGCCACAACCTCAAAAAAAAGATGAGCTTCACGGATGACGTTGCATGATGCATGGCACGTAGAGCATCATCGACGTAGTTTAAATAACGAACTATATGAATAAAAATTCCCACGACCGACTTTCTATTATCCTTGGCATTGATCAAATAATTCTCTATATTGTTGTAAAGCAAACGCGAGGTGTTGTTTTAATCTTTATCTACACACAAGCTGACGTTTCGGTAGATTTGGCCTTTCTCAGAGCCTGGAAAGGTCAAGATGACTGCAATCTACCCGGCCAAACACCTCCATAACCAAACAGAGAAAACGCTAAACCAAGATTTCAGTCACATTGAACACAGAATTTCTACTTTGCACACTCACCGCTTTCTATGAAGCTTCCACTCTGACTATGTCGCATGGAGACCAACCGCGCAGAACTTACATGGAATCGCAATGTGCTCCTCCAATCAGAATAGCAGGCTTATATACTGCCCAATATCACGCGCGATAATGAGGCCTTCTCACCTGCGGTTCATTTTCGCGTTTCTGGAATTAATCCAGAACGCCTCGAGATTTTTGCGTGTTTGTGTTTTCGACTCCTGTGCGAGGACCCTCATTTCTACTTCAAAATCTTTCCCATTATGTCTCTGTGTCCTTTGCGTGTCCAGTGATGTACTTGGTCTAACTTTAAATTTACCGACTAGGTGTTCTTTTATACGGACACAGAGTGGTGTACCCGTTTCGCCAATGTATTTGTCTCCGCATGTTTTACAAGAGATTAGACAAACTATGCCCGAACTCATGCAATCACCGTCTCTACCGTTGGGGAAAATTATATAATTTTGCGTTGTACATACACAATCATACAGGCGGTTGCGAACTAGTTGGCTTTCTAGAGTGTTCGGTGGTATTTCGACTATTCTAACCGAATTCTCTAGACCGGCCCTTCTTAAGTAGCGTGATATAGCTGCACTTATTTCGTTTGAGATGAAGGGCAGGATAAACGAAGCCTCACTATCTCTAGAGTTATCGTTTGGGGGCTTGGCACTCCCTCTACACCTGTCCCGAGGAGCTACAGTTTCGTAGCCATTGGAAGCAGCTATTTCCCGCGACAGGTTCTGGGATTCCTCCTTTTGCTCTCTTCCTGTACACACGCTGGTGGCCGCTCGAAACATATTTCTAACAAGCGCCCTTCTCGTGTGAGAGGGATGAGAGGAGGAGAGGTAATGTACCAAGATGCTTTTACTATTTGACTTTCGGTACCACTTCGTAATGTAGACGTTTTCTGACAGGTTAATTTGGACGTTCAGAAATGGAGGCCGGTTTTTTCGGTTTCTTTCTAGTGAACTTGATATAGTCTGACTGTTCATTCAACAGTATGAAACACTTGTCCATTTCCTGTTGTGTTGAGGAAAGGACAAAACAGTCATCTATATATCTACAGTAGTGTAACGGCCCGAGATCGGTCACTGGTGCTACCACCTTAGACATAAACGCAATGGCAAGGCTTGATGCCAGTCGCTGTACCATTGCCAACCTTCTTGTTTGGGCGTAGTACTTTCCAGACCATCTGAAGATTGAGCAGCTCAGAAACTCAGAGTGCCATCAACTGTTCTATCTTGAAGCCATACATGTTTATTTTTCCTTCGTGTTGTATAAGGAGTTCGGAAATGGCTTGCATAGCGGAGTCATTCGACACGTTTGTATAAAGGGTGGTAACGTCGAAGGACTCCATCACGTACGCGTTGTTGGGTTGCGCGTTACGTAGACGATCCAGGAACATTTGGCTGCTCGTGAGATGGGCTGGTATGTGTTTAAGCAACTGGATGAGGATTAGATTTATAAACCAAGCAATTCTATCCGTAGACCCGTCTACACAACTGATGATGGGTCTAACTTTAATAAGGGTGGAGGGGTCAGTAGACGCCAGATCATCAGCGGATATTAACTTATGGGTTTTAACAAGTAAGTATAAGACGGTATATGTCGGCACTTCGATCTTAAGATGCGAAATGTACACTGGTTTTAAACCTGATGCGCTTGCTGTTTTGACCCATTCGTTGTTCAGCTTTCGATTTTGACTTCTGAATTCCTTTTCAGTTGATGCGCGATGAAGCAATGCGTCTTGAAGCTGTTTTTCCGTTATATCGACATCTAACTGGGAAGGAATTACTACAAACTCTCCACCCCTTATCACTAACTGATTGCCTAATTGTTTTTGACTTTAATAGCTCTCAAACGTCTCGCATACCAGATTTTTGCGCAGCTGTAAGGTTCGAACTAAACTTTTTCGCGCGATAGTGGTTAAGGATTTTGAGAGTTTCACTCGAAAATATGCGAAACTTCATATAGACTTCGTCGTTTGGGTCTTGATGTCTAAAGAATATCAGAGGAAATGGAAGTGGTGGTAGTGTCCCTACTCCTCGTTGTTCTTTTTTATTTCGTGTCTCAATTCTAGCGTTGCTGCAGAGTCGATCTTGGAGCTCGTGCAGGCTGCACGCGATTCAACGCAAGGTTTCTTTAGAAATGGATTACGCTGGTAAGAAACTTGGACCCAATTCTAATAACGAGCGCGCGTCATCGGGCAGAGTTATGCCTCCTAACACGGTGACCCTTGACTTTTCAGGCACGTTATCCACCACATTTTTAGTGCTACCGCTATCGTAAACGGTTTTCCTTTGTTTAATTCAAGTTGGTTTTTGCGAATGATCTAGTAAATTTTCAAACTTTTTGCCTAAGGTTACTTTAGCATTTGACCTAATAGTACCAAGGATAGCCACCGAGTACTTTACATCGAAATGCGAGTACTACGCACCTGTCTACGAAGCAAACAAAATCGAATATTCGCCAAGTGGAAGAAATACGAGACGAAAGAAAATCAATGTGCTCAGTATTTGGAGGACCGCCACTGGAGGAGAATAGTGGGTTAGCAATGCTGATTTGCAACTCTATTAGGGTAATGCTAAAGTAACTTCGCGAAGAAAATTCGAAGACCTTTTGAGTAAATCACATAACACGGGTGCTTCGAGAAGGTATAGAAACACCGCTAACGAAGATGAAATGAATCAGAGTAGGATAAATAACACGCCAAGAAATTCAACGTTAACCGTGCAAGGAGGCATGGCTCTGCCTGACGGGGCGTGCTCGCTATTGGAACTGGGCCCGAGTTTCTCTCCATCTGTACCCATTTCTAAGATAACCTTGCGTAGGGTCGAATGTAGCATACAAGGGCTTCAAGATAAACTCCTTAAGAAAGCTAGAGACGAAGCGCGACATAGCAGGGAACAGCAGGAAGAAGGAGCATTACCACCACCACCATTTCCTCAACCGTTCTTTAGACAACAAGACCCTAACAATGAAGACGATGTTAAGATTCGGACATTTACGAGCGAAACTTTCAATATCCTTAATCATTATCGCACGAAAAGATACAGCTCCAACCTCACTGAAATGCAAAAACGTGGTATGCCAGAGGTACGAGAGCTGATACGATTGAAAAACATAAGATTATCCGTTAGTGATAACGGTGGAGAGTTTGTCGTAATTCCCCATCGGTTAGATGCTGAGATAAAGAAAAGCACCTTGAAGATGCTTCACTTTATCGCCCATCATCTGAGGAAGAGTTTGATAGTAAATATCGAAAATTGAACCACGAATGGGTTAAAATGCAAGGGCTGCTGCTTTAAAAACATCAGTTATTTCTCAGCTAAAAGTTGACAGACCAACTTGTCCCGTCTTGTACTTGCTTATAAAAACTAACAAGTTAGTATCCAGCGATGATCTTGTGTCTATCGACCCATCATTATTTAAGGTTAGACCAATCATTATTTAAGGTTAGGCTGTGTAAACGGGCCAACGGATATGGTAATTTGGTTTTTAACCTTAACAGTTACCCAGTCGCTGAAACACATTTCAGCCCATCTCACGAATACCCAGATGTTTCTGGATCGTCAACGTACTGCGCAGCCCAACAGCTAAGGCGATTCTGCCAAAACGCCAGTTACGATTGTGTTGTATGTGTGTTATTGTATGGAAGTAAACGTATGCTGTTTAACAACCTCGCGAATGCAGAGAGAGAACGACGAATTCATAATTCAATGCCGAGGTTAACAGAAAGTCGATCCTGGGTACTATTACAAGATGTACCTACCCTTCATCTCAAACGAACTAACTGCAGCTATATCACGCTGCTTAAGAAGGGCCGGTCTAGAGAATTCGCTTAGCAACACTGGCTCGATACATAGGTAGTTCACCGCGAGTCATTGAAAACCCAGATATTCATTCAGTCACCTCCAAACGATGCTTTATGTAGTCGAATGCACGCCGCATCTTTCAGGGATTGATCAAAGCCGAGAGCCTTATCCTTTTATAACAATATTGATCGTCTTTTGAACAATTCCAAAGTTTAAAATTTAAGATATAGAAACAGCAATGCGAACAAGTTTACATTTGTGAATCCGAACTCGATCGCTACGCAGTCCAAACTGCCCAAAACATCAAAAGTTGTCAAAAAAAGAAGGCCTCGGAAGTGGTTCTGCTAATGATGATGATGAATTGAAGAGCTTGATGAATTCAAAAACGTGTACAACCGTTCGAGAACACGCAGGGAAACTCCCTGTGTGGTTTTCAACTGTTTTGAAACATTTAAAGAGAATCAAAAAGCTGTGAAACTTGGAAAGTTGAAGCACAACGGACTAAATGATCTGTCCAAAGGATAGAGCATGAATACACTTCCCAGTGCCGATCCTACAATGGTTGGACGAGCCGTGCTACGAAGCCTCATCAGCGGTACTTACCAGACCACTCTCCAGCCAGCAACTACTTTTCCAAGGATCTCGACGACTTCGTGTAATGGAACTGCTTCAAAGACGACGCCGAAGACAAAACTGTTTCCAATTTCATCTCATGCAGAAGTTTAAAATTTAGGCAGTTGGGATAAGTAAAGTTGCACCTCGCTAGCAAAAGTATTAGGATGTAACAGCTTCATTTTATTAATAACGTTTATTCTGAGCTGAGATATGCCAATTAGAAAGCACAATTTGAAGTCCGGCATCAATTTCGGAACAGTCTTTTGCATGTAATACAACGCTGGTCTTTTGCTAAGTCAAAGCCGAGCAATTCTACGTATATCAATCAACAAACTGATAGCCTCGTATAGAATTTGAGGTGGATCCATGACTTTGCGCAAATAAGGAGTCAAATAAAAAATGGAGCATTTTAAACAAGTGAAAAGGTCTCTGGTCTTGTATTCAACAGCCATACTGTGATGAAACATTAGTCGAACTAGCTTCGAGAAAAGCACAGTTTTTGCGCTTAAAAGAAATCACCAAATGTGGATTAAATTGATTTTATCGCATGGAATTTCCTTTTTCAATGCCACTCAGTCACTAACACTAATCCAAATTCAATAACCAAGGAAACCTCGAGAAATTAGATTTAATGAGAAAGAAAAACACTAAAACGATGCCATCTTACTTCCTAGAAGAGTTAGAGGCAAAAGAAAAACAGTTGGACAACCAAGAACGGCGCATGAAGTGTGATGTTGAAGAGCAAAACCTACCTCTTATGAGGTCGAATACTTGAGCAGAGTCACGTAATTCAAGGATTATTTTGGCAGACTACAGTTTACTCGTGATTGGGATTTTCACTCTCTATTATCCAGAAATACAATTATATTATATTTTATAGGGATAGAGAATCTAGTGAATGGCTACAAATCGATGCTGTGCACCCGGACACTTTACACATACGAGATTCTTATTGTTACTGCAGCAGTTTGATGAGGATGAACGGCAACCGTCTCAAGGCAACTCCAATAAACTCATATCATAAGAACTCGTACAGGAACACTTCAAAAAGAGTTGTGACTTCAATTCTAATATCACTTTATTTAAAAGCTCTTACTTCTTTAATTTTTTGAATTATTACCACTGCCAGGTAACTGCTAAAATTTGAAAGCCTAACGGTTTAGTTAAGGTATTCCGTCTCGCTTTTTTTCCTAGCCTGGTCTAATTTTTTAAATGCTACTCCTTACAGGAAGCAATAAGACTTTAACCTTCATTCACCAATTGAAGAAGACACTGTTAATTTAAATTGCTCAACTATACGAATGCTACATCATTCGCATTCGAATATTGGTAGATTGCCGTAATATAATCACAAATATAACCTAATAAATATGTTACACTAATAAAGAATCACGTACGAAGAGAGAAGAAAAGAGAGTGAAAGAGGGAGAGGGAGAGGGAGAGAGAGAATAATCTTCCACGACCGACTTTCTATTAACCGCGGCATTGATCAAGTAATTCTTCGTATTCTTGTTAAGCAAACGCGAGGTGTTATTATTATTCTTTACTCACAAATAAGCTGACGTTTCGGTGGACTTCGTCTTCCTCAGAGCCGCTTTCAATAAGGCTTCTACTGGGTATATCGCGTGGAGACCAATCGCACAGAATTCACATGGAAGCGTAATGTCTAGCGTACAACAAGAACACGAAAAGAGAGAATACTTCCATAATGAATGAGTACCACATATAAATAATAACCCTGTCCATATTCAATGCAAACACCTATCGGCAATAAAACCAGAAACTACATTACAAGAGTTGTATTAAATACCGAATGTGGCAAGATACGACGAGTACAATATCGAACATTATAAACACCTGTTGGGATGCATTCCTACTCAGAGAGGAAAGGGGAATGAACACATGAAATTCTCCAAATGATCATACTAAAAATGATCTTGAATAAAATACTGCAGGGCATTACGATAGCCTGTAGTTCCTTGGTTTCACATCATTGGGTACAGTTTTGAGTGCTCTTCATGGAGATCTCATGAAATCGCTTCCATTAAACAGCATAAAAACGGCTTACAATGCTGTCGATAATAAAAAGAAATAACCACGAACCAAAAGAAGGCCATCGTATTTTTACTGCTATTAGTTCACCAGCGTTAGGACGAGTGTAGCACAAAGTACAGTCGGGAACTGATATGTGATAGCAGCAGATTTTCTTGGACAACCATTCAGATACATGTGACAGGGGAATCGTCGCTCTGAAAACTCTGTTACTCACGTATTAATGTATTATAGTTTTTTCCTTCATCCTCTTTCTCCTTTTTCCTATTGAAAAACTTTGGTTATTCGAATAGCACAATGTCGCATTTTGTGTTGAATACGGAACAGAAATTTCTCTTATAAAGTGATCTTTTTTGAGCTGATGTGTGGCTAGTATAGGTTTTCGTTGTCATTGTCGTTGTTGTTGGTGTTGTTGGTCGATGGCTGACGTTCCGGCGATTTCGACTTCTTCAGAGCCGTGCTGTTATGAGTGGGGCGAATCGCCGAAACATCAGTCATCGACCAACAACACCAACAACAACGAGAACGACAATAAAAACCTATACCAACCTCACATCAGCCCAAAAAAGATCGGTTTATAAGATTACATAAACAAATATATCAACCACTTATACCGAGAATTATAAAAAATAGGTCTTTTGAATTATTAATAAATTTCTCTGCCAGCGTGTCATGACATTGAACACAAGACCTTCGTTCATCACCTTATCACTGAAACTATGGTCTCAATGCAGTACTACGCCAAAAGATTACAGGGAAAAAACTTTTTGATATCCTAATATTTTATATCAATTTCTTACCACTCCTTTTTCCGAAATCTGACTTCTCTACTTCAGTACCATCAATCTGAATCCAGTCACTTTCTATTGCCACATTTGTGTTCATATACGCACGAAGTTTCACTTCATACGCGACATTAGCTCTAAGTATACCATTACAGTACTGAAAAATAAGATAGTACTCGAAAGTCCTTTCACTACAAAGGCCACAGTGTTAGCGCACCGGTTCGTCAAAACTTTGACGACGACAATCATCAGTTCCAATCGTAAAACTTGCACTATTAGAACTTCCTGTGAACGGTTGCCACACTGACGGCGATGCCCTGGAGCAATTAGATTTTGCGTAGATAGATAACACCGTTCCGTCTAGTCTCATCAACTCTGCTGAATCAAGCTAGAGTTATGATCAATCTTGTGTCTTAACACCTCAATCCGGTGAGAGATACAGGAGGACCTAAGCAGAGCATGAAATCCTTGTTCAAGATGAAGTTACATAGCCAAGCCTTCTTACCTTACGAGCATAAAGTACGTAAAGTGACACGTCAATGCATTATTCAAGACACTTCTAAGTGGGTTTCTACACGAATAGAATAGATGTGCTCAACACAGCAAACCTGTATGATCCCCACGTTTCATCGTCTTTAACCTCGAACCACGACCTCAATTCATAGTCGTCATCATTAAGCTGAATAATTAAAATCAGAAAAAGCAGACTCTAATTATAGAGCAAATAAACTTAAAAAGAATAATCAAGAAAGGCTCGAAGCCTGATTTCAACAAAAGTTCTTAAAGAACTGATTAGCATGCTTATTCGCCTATTATCTTGACCTCTTCTAGCTGCTAAAATTCGCTCTGAAGTGTACAAGAGAGCTATTTTCTTTACACAATATTCAGTAGTACATCATAAATTATAGGTAGGATACGTCTAGCGCAGTGGAGATTCCTTCACCACAACGAGGCCAGACGTTTGGGGATAAGCTCAATCGCATCGAGAAAAGAAACCGACCGCCTGGATAGGTAACCTCTGAAAACAAAACAGAGCTAACCCATGAGTTTACGAATCATCAATTCGATAGCATTCATCCATATTCTTAAGCAAGACAAAGTACCTAAGCAACAGCCGAACATACATACCAATCCGAAGTGCTTTGTAGATGACGGATGTATGATTAAAGCGAATTTTAAAAATGGCGACATCTATAACTTATTTGAATACGGGTTATGTAGAAAGGATAAAGGGTAAAACTCTCAGCGTTCACCGATCCCTGAGGGATGCGCCATGCATTCGACTTCACTAAATATCGTTGGAAGTGATTTAATGCATATCTGGCCTTTACAGCGGCTCGCGGTGGCCTACCGATGTATCGAACCAGTGCTGCTATCCTCCTAGACAAGTCTGGTGCCAATTTGCCGACCCCGGAAGAATGGAAGGCTTGGTGGGCCATGGGAGCGGGGATATTCCACATGTGTGCCCTGGGGACGCGCCACGTAGCCTCGCGACTAACCGGCTCGAGATCCCTCATATGAGGGAGATCCGTGGGAGTCATATAGTACAAAAAAAAAATAAACTGAAAAAATCACGCGCAGAAATGAATTTATAACTGCTCACGAACACTAATGTCGTCGGAAACAATAATCGCAATATTATCGAGAGCACCGTTCAATGGCGAGAAAACCTAAAATCAGATCAGATAATTAGAATTCTACAGAAAACATTGAACAAGAGAAAAGTGAACCGCAAAGCCTTAAACTCTGGATATAAGTTCTGTGTATTTACAATGAAGCCGAGATCATTTTCTTAATGACTGAGCTAACACAAGGTTGGTATAAACTCTTATTCGGCTAACGTTTCGGGGCCCTTCGCTGTAGTTGAAATCACGTTTAACTTGCTTATTTACTCCCTATTATTTTTTGCATGACAAGGTCCTATAAGAAGTAAAAAAACTAAAGCCTCAGCATGATTGCTGGTAGCATCGATAGTGTTAAAACATAGCCGACCGAAAAGCGAAACAAAGGCGCAAGTTGGTGTGATAGATAGCATGTGAGCCCCCGGAAAGGGTAATTGCGGCTCTGGCCAAGCTGGCCTGGTGTTCTGAATTTTCCAAATATCTTAGCATCATGCTGTTTGTATTTCACATAATGCCCTGTCATAAAAAAATAGATAGAAATTGAAAAACTTGCGTACTTACCATATACTTTCGTATTTGTAACCTCCCAACGGTTTACCGCCTCACCATGGCTGGGAGGGGTTCCTGGGTGTCGAACTGCGATGTACAGCGGGAGGATTCATCCCCCCAGCAGGGTCTCCTCAGCTATGAGGAAGTCAGGCGTTTCCAACAGAAAGTCTAGCTAAGAGTAAACCAATACTAGGATCCACCACAGCCATGGTATCAAAGTCACCTGGTGACAAATCTCCCTCTGATCTACAAGGGCTGCAACTGCTTGTGATGGTGAAGATCTAGGGCAGACTTTAACCAGGCCGACCTCTGGATTGCAGGGAACCACAATGGCTTAATCAGCAAATCTCCGAAAAATGGTGATCATGCTGGGGACCGCACAAGCAGTGAGGACGGGTCGTTCAAGCATCGAGTATCAAGTAACATGTGTTTGTAAATACACCGATTGAAAGAAATTTTCTGACGATGATTTTTTTGTCGAACAAATTTACCTAATCCCACTAATTATAAACTTGCTTTTAAGTTCGGTACAAAATATCTGTTGATCGCAAAATCGAATGGAAATCGAAGACTAATCTTAGAAACCAAATTTGTGTGTCAGCGCTTATGACGGACTTCATAGCACTACATTTACTCTTTTTTTTCCAAAAGTTTGCAATAACAACCTAATTTCCCTTAAAAATAGTTGATGTTTAATATTTTCGTAGACGATCAAACTAACACACGGTTGCTGTAAAACCATTACTCGACAAACGTTCCGGCGCCTTCGCGTTAAGTGAAGATTCGGATAAACACAACGCCAAGGAACGCGGAGCCGCAGAAGCGTTAGCCAAATAACACTTTTATAAGGTGTTACCTTACTCATCTAAAAACAATTCGATTAGGTATGCCTAAGTTTGCCAAAATTAGAGAGACTGTTCAAGGAAAAAAGGTGAGGACGATCTTACCTGTTGGTCGTTTTCGAATTTCAGCAACAACTCTCGACTTCCTTGACGTTTTAAGGTTGGTGTTAGTCGCCCTTTAACAATTAATAATAAACGAGTTCTTGTTTTCAATATGTGAAAATAATGCGATAACCCTTTTCAAAATACTTAAAAGATGACACCATACGAACTCAATAAAATCAACCTACTGGGTTACCACTACCACACAGAAGAGGAAAGTCTGTGTTAAAGTTAAAAAGACGCCTGTTAGCTTTTCTCTTGTTCCTCATTTTTGATGTTAGTAGCACCACGATTAAAAAGGAAGAAAGTTAAAGCTTACCACTTGGAACATAGACGGTGATCATTTCCCTCTCACTTTCAGCAGTCGCTTTCCCAACACCCATGATTACTGTAATCGTGAAAGTGTAATAGATATTCGGTAGAAGACCATCAAATCGATGACGATTTACGCCCTTTAAGTTGACGGACACGGTATCAACTTTATCCGCATTGTAACTGAAACCACAACTGTGTATTTATTAATACACTATTTTGAGATAACTCACTTTAAATAACTCCCAAAAATAAGGCAATCAATGAAAATATTAGAATGAAAAAGAATTTGCTACCAGAATAAAAATAAGAATTAAATAGAAACGTGACCTTAGTCTAAAACGACAATCAGCGTGAGCATAATTCTCCACATTCCAATAAAGTACCACATACTCGTAACCAACTACCGGATACAAAGCGTTTACTTTTAACGGGTCTGAAACACCAACAGCCACTGTAAACTACTTTGGAAGTCAACGATCCTGAATTCAAACCAAATGAAAAGCTGAAAATTCGGATCGTACAAGTTGTGACAGATTTAATGACAGCTCGACTTCGCATGCCTTTGTAGACTGTGAATAAAGCGAAATGATAGGTTTTACCAGGAATCAGTTTTGCGAACGTCATTGACTTTCTAGAAAAAAAAATATAAGTGAAGTACGAAAAGTTCTTGGCATCAAATAATGTTCATATGGCCAAGCTGTCACCGTAGACGATACTGGTTAAGAAGGCACACGTTGTGCTAGCGAGTTTGTTGGCGATAGGGATTCTTCACGTCTTCCCGTTTTTCTTTTTTCATTAGACTCCTTCCCAACCTTAGAGTCTGTTGCCTGATTTCATTCCATTCCTTTTTTGTCTTTGTAACTTGCTATAGCAAATCACTTAATATTAAATTGTTACAATAATTGCGTACTCATACCCCATAATTCGTTACCCTAGGTAAATCTGACCATGTAAAAATATGAACGTTATATATATTTTTA
>MQTX01000109.1:0-59987 GCA_009735665.1 Angiostrongylus cantonensis | reverse complement strand
TATATATAGCTATAACAACGCGTATGAGCCATAAATGGTTCCCACTGTTGTTAAAATACTACGTAAATCTCTTTGATTTCAAAAGTTCATCTGACCTTTCCTTTCTCTTGCCGATGAAGAAAAAGAAAAATCGGGAGAGTATTTAATTAAGTAACACATCGATGTTACATAGGTTTACGGAAAGCTCCTCACCCAGGGAGTTTTCGAAATAATTCTCTTAAAGACTTTTTATATCATATTCTCATTTCACAATTACCAAGTTTGATTTGCCATGTTAAAGTTATTCGATTGGATATAGTAACATGAATTTATCGATCGATAGGCAGTTCGATGATCAATGGAGTTATCGGTCATTCCTGCGTACTTTTATCATTTCTTCATTCACCTTTTCTTGAAGATTCTCACCAGATCACCAACAAACCAACCGCAACAACTACTTCATGCCCAAAACTCAACCAGTATGTAGTAACGGTTTCTATCATTAAGTTGTTCGAAAGTAGATCACACTTCAAGCTGTATTTTCGAACTGAAATATTCTAACTTAGCATTCTGAAATTCTAACCTTAAAAATTTATCATGAACAGAATCCACACTGATGAGTTTTGGGTTAATACATAATAGTACCTCATTCAAAAGGTATTGTTAAGACTTGAAAACTTGGACGGCCCGTTCACTGGTTGTGCGAGCTCCATATTCCCCATTTTTCTGAGTTTTACTGGTTTAGCTATTGTGCTTTCCTGGAATCTCGAGATCAGCGTGGCCAAAGTCTGCTGCAGCTCGTCACCACCGCAGGCAGTCGCCGCTCATGTGGATCAGAAAAAGATTTGCCACCATGCGACTAGTTTGATACCAGGAAGGTGGTGGATCTTGGTATTGGTTTACTCTTAGCTGGGTTTCATGATGGAAACGCCAGGCTCCTTCTCAGCTTGAGAGACCCTGCTTGGTGGATGAATCCTCCACTGCACATCGCAATCCGACACTCAACAACACCTCCCAGGCACGATGAGGCGGTAAACTGTTAGGAGGAATGCTAAGACATCTACAACAAGTATGAAACTAAAATCCGACATTAATTTTCAAACAACCTAATGATATTGTGAAGATTTAAGCACATGTTCAACTCCACTCTTGTTGTTTTTCAATCCGTTTCGTAATATTTCCACTGTTATTAGCAATGACAACGAGTTCGTAGTGATCGAATCTGCCCTGTTCCAAGTCGGTTCCATCAAAATTTATATTGATTGCTGTCGAAGATATGGGTCCGGGAAATAAAGTAGAAGAGATAAAAGGTGCTGAAAAATCAGAGAATACATTTAAGATATTCTACAGGACGATGAGATTTGAAACGCTTCAAAATCCCTAACGTTTGTAGACAGATCAATAACCATGTTTTCATATTCTGCAATTTCATCCTTCACAAAGTTACTCAACAGGAGGCCACAAAATTTTCCACTCGCCCCTGTTGCCCGTCAGGGCCGCCTAGTTGGCTTCGCTTGCTCGACAAACATGGAGAGCATCAAACACGAAAAGCACATCGCTACTACGACCTATCCTTCTTCTGAGTTCTCATTTATATACGGCAATCAACGGTGAGTTTCCCTCCTCTGTTCATAACTGAACCCTATAAGTGAGCGTCAAACTGGTAATCAGTTTCGATGATACAGCTAGGATAATCATAATTTTAACTAATTATTTACAGCCTACTCTTTTTAATGATAGTGTATGTTGCGAAATAGAACTTCAATTATGCTGAGGTATTTGCAAAACACCGGACCGCAGGTTCCTGCGGTGGGGAACGAACGCGCTATTGTACTTTCCGCGGAGTAATGTGTTTACGACCACACCATGCGGATAGATCAAGCACCCGTTGTATACCGCAGTTTGGCAAGCAAAATATTCATAACCATAAGGAAACAATAAAACAATGGATGGATGGAAATTAGTAAATAAATTTCATTGCAGAAATAGTTACCCACGAGTAATCGTTTCAAGTTCGGCGGCTTTTGATTTTAATCCAAGCTCAATGGATTCGTTCCGAACAACAATGCGATACTGTTGCGCCGGCTTCAGCTTATCGAGTATCACCGGTCCGACTTCCCTCACTTGGAGCTGGGTTAATGGACTCTGAACGAATACAGGCAAAAGATAAAAGTTGTTAACGTTTTTGATGAGATTCTCCCGTAGACATTCCTGCTTCAGGAATTTCTTTCACTAAGTAACGATTATATGTAAAGCATTAAGGATTTTTTCAGCACGTTCAGAGACATTACAAAACACTTCAATAAAAAATCCACCTCACCTCACCGATGCCATAAGACACCACTATCTTAAACAAATCAAAGTTGTTCGCGGTGGGCCAGTTCCATTCGATTGATACTTGTGCTGTATAAAACTCGTCCGTTTCGGACGAGATCACATGCAGCCCGTTAACAGATAATGGACCTCAAAATACGTAAAATATAGCAAAAAAACTACAACAAGACAAATAAATGTAAGACAACCATCACTTTTGCCAAAACTTTTTAAAAATCGGAAAAAAAGGATGGCCTTTCTCAAACCATGACTTTAACCATCCTTCAAAATAAAACTTAGCATGGATCAAGATGAAAAACCATATGAAAGATAGGAGTTGAAAAGCAATGATAAATCAGAGATATTGATTAAATCCTATCATTTAATAAACTACGAGTTTTAATTACTACTTAGAAGAAAAGGAAAGGGTGCGTTTGGCGCAGTGATCGGAGGCGCCCTGCAACACACGCGTGGAATCGATCCCCGCAGCCATGGTCCACCAAGACTTGTATTCCTCCGGGGTCGGTAAATTGGTACCATACTTGTCTGGGAGGACAGCAGCACTGGTTCGATACATCGATAAGCCACTGCGAGTCATTGTAGAGATCAGATATGCATTCAATCACCTCCAAACGATGTTTAATGAAGTCAAATGCATGGCGCATCCCTCAGGGATTGATCAATACCGAGAGCTTTATCCTTCATCCTTTTACTCAGAAATAATCTATTAGGGCACACATCCTTGGCTTCGATTTTTAAAATCAACAGAAAAATCAATATCAATATAAATCAATATATAAAGAGATTGTATTCACAATGTACCTAAAAAAAAAACATGAATGGAATTGTGGAAAGCTAAGACATAGCGTAAAAAACACAAAATGACAAACTTTTCAAACAAGCGATCCTATGCGCCCACCAAGTTTTCGAAAGCGACCCGGCCAGCATACAGAAAACACGTAAATCCAGAGTATGATTGGCAAAGAACTGTAATCAACGAAGTTGCTTAGGCTATTTGGTGCCCATCAAATGTATCGTGAACGAAATCAAAAAATTCGTCGGTCCTCGCCCAAGCTCTGTGCGGCTGCTCTCCAGCAACTAATTGGAATACTTGTAACGAATAAACTGACTCTGCTCTGAAGAAGGCGAAACCGCCAAAACATCAGCTATTCTGTGCTAAAAAATTTTATAATACCAACCTCATCTTTGTTTATTGAAGAGAAACAGCGCATTTTCTAAATTTTCACAGCATTTCTAAAGGTTTTATTCTTCCTCTTCACCATTAATCACCACTTAGAAGTTGACAGGACATCCAATACTAATATGGTTGAGAAAGAAAATGAGACTATGTAACCAGTATCATATCACCTGTCTAATTCTTCTTAGTTGCTTACTTGGATGACCCGTCCTCACTAGTTGTGCCGACCTCAGCAATACTTCTACTTTTTCGGAGTTTTGCTGGCTTAGCCATTGTTGTTCCCTGGAGTCCCAAGATCGGCCCAGCCAAAGTCTACCCCAGGTGATCACCACCACAGGCATTTACCACACTTGTGGACCAAAGGGAGAATTCCCACCATGCGACTACTTTGTTACTAGGGGGGTGGTGGATCCTGGTAATGGCTTGCTCTTAGCTGGGCTTCCTGATGGAAACGCCGGACTCCCCAAGTTAGGAGACCCTATCTAAGTCGTCTAGGTCGAACAAACGTCGTCGAGGTCTAGGCGTTAAGGCTATTCATCTCTGTTACTCGAACTTATGCTAAACTTATCCATGTAGTTCAGACGTATTCAGACGTTTGCGCCATAACAACCATATTCAGTGTTCAAAATATTCATGAAGAAAATCCTTAACGCGGCAATTGAGTTCATAATTCCTCAGCTGTTTAACCGACAAATGTCAATCCTAACTGCTAACGTCTCTTCTACTCATGAAAACTAACTGCTTTTATTTTTTCCAACGATAGCACGTGGCATTACAAATTTCCACTTGTAGCCCTTGTTTATTCACCAGTATTTTTCCCATCTATATATAAAAGAATGCATGTGTAGTAGAACGATATCCTACAATACACACAGGAACGATAGCTGATTAAATCCTGTACCCTGTGCTCAACAGCTTCCATCCCACTGGGACCGGAAAATTAAAATGGGCCTTCTCTGGGAGGATGGAAGCACTAATTTTATAATCTGTAGGCCATTGAAAATCATTGTATGAACCAGATATGTATTCAATAACTTCTAACGATCACTAACGATGTCGAATGCAGGGCGCATCCCTCTCGCATTGATCAATGTCGAGCGCTTTACGCCTTACCACTTGCTCGTGTGGAGTGCTGCTAGCGCAGCAGAAAAAAGTGGCATGCGGAACACTTAGCCTTTTGTTAAATCCTGCGCTCTAAGGAAGTTCAAATCCCTCCAACGTCGACGTTTTACAAAATGCTTGCTAATGTGAACAAAATACCTTATTTGATCTATTGGTAAGCTCTCGAAAGCTTATATGTAGGATAAATTTCCATCAATCAGTTTTGTGAAACTTAATGCAGTCGAATTCGTGGTGCATTCATAAGAAACGATGGCGAACTTTTTATCCATTGCCTTTTTATCCTTCACAGCATTAGAACCCTTTGTATTAATGGAAGACAAGAAACCTAGGAAAAATATAAAATTCACCTTTATCAGAGTGAACTCGTCCAGAGTGGCGATCGAATACGATTTCGGATGAGTTATTGATAACACGGTATAGTTTACTAAAAATGCATCGCATAGAGCTCCATTCGGTACCGACCACATCACCCTGAACAGAAGTGAAAAATTGGAAACCGTTTTTCAGTGTAGAGCAAGATTTTTTAAAGAAATATCATTCAAGGCACACAAGCATTATGGTATGGATACCGTATCACATGGTTTTCGGCCCTCATGTGAATCCACGACGGGTCGCCGAACTCAGAAACTAGCTGTTCGACGGGAAGAACTGGATCATCCTAGAAGAAAATTATAAGAAAAAGCAAGGAACAATTTACAAAAGAAAGGGAAAAGAAAAAGAAGTTAAAAACTACGGGATAATAAATAAAACAAAACGAAGAAAACAAGAGAAGGAGAAATTTGTTGGTAGACAACAATGTGAGTGCAAGAAAGAAACAATAGCACCAACCATTTCAAATCTGTAATCAATCTCCACCTCCATAGTTGTTACGTTCTCCACTGACTTCGGTTTTGCTGTTTCCTGGAAGAAAATGTTTCTTCCCAAACATCAAAAGCAATTCACGATGATATTTATCAGTGTTTGTGCTACTAAATAACTATTGCTGCAGTTCCTTTCTCCTCATTTGTTCATCACCACCAACGACGTTCATGATTGTCGAACTACGGCAAATCAACGCACGCGATCCACCTCACCAACACAGCCTCCTTAGCTGAATAGGAGTTCAACACCGGAATCCCAGTGTGAGCTAGCAGTGAATTAGTTATTGCCAAATAAGGCTCAAATCAGACTTCAAAAGAGGATAATGCGTTCACGTTAACCACTACCTGAAAAATGACATACGCATTCAACTTTTCAAGTGTCATTAGAGTTGATTGGATGCATATTTGGCTTGTACAGTGACTTGCTGCAGTCTATCGACGTATCAAATCAGTGTGGTAACACTTCCAGGTCTGATGGCACTTTGCCATCTCTGAGGCATATAAGGTTTAGTGAGCTCGGATTGCAAGATCGAACCGAAGACCACGTATGTACTATAGGGCATCTCTAACAATAACCCTGCACGCGTACCAAATCGGACATTATAGGCGAAAATCTGTGGTTTTCTTGTTTCCTTCAGCAGCAGTGCACATTATGCAGCTCTGACAAAACGAGGGAGATCAATGCAGACCCTACTGGCGTTCGATGAAGTTGCCATCAACGGCTTATAAGAAATACTGTTGCCTTAAACACAATTGACTGCTAGGTTAAAAATTTCATTTCTGTAGATCTCCTCCAGTGTTCTGCCTGCAAGAAGCGATTTTTGGCTCCTTCAGGCGGAGGAAAATGAGATCGATTAAAACAACGTGTTTTGATCAGCCTTGTTCATCATTCCTCGCGTTCTACTTCTACTATATTTTTACTAAGTGTGAAGTAGCATCCATTTTATGTTAAAATATTTAGCCTTTTAGATCGCGTTCGACAAAAAGCTCGTCTTTGCTGTTTGGATAATGTTTTCTATATTATTTTGACATTTACCCACTTCAAAGGTGCCACTCTTCGGATCAGAATGAAAGCTTGTCGTTAACGATAACAGTGGAACTGCTGAAGAGCTAAAAAAAAGGACTTCAGTATTGATCGTGTCGCTGAATTTCAAACAAAGGTGGGATACTGAGTCAAACAGTGATAAGAAAGCTTCACTGCACAACGAAATGAAAGCAATAACACTTAACTAAAGTCTTCATAAAATTTCGGCGAGCAGAAACGGAGGTTTTGCCCAAACTTCAACTTATACGAGGGCAAATATAGCTGAGGTTTTCTGCTCTTAGCGCCTAAGCCGATCAGACGGACATATGGTTATTTTTGTTTTCATAGCACACTTCCACTTTTTTTTCTTCGGATGAGCTATAATTTTATACCTGCCCATCTATCCCGTCAAAAATTGCCTGTGCTGAGAAACTAGTCGAGTACGTAGTTTTTAGCATGGAATTCACGATATAACTTACTGACTATCTAGAGACCGACTATCTTAATGAATTCAGTGACTAACGTTTTGTTACGGTAACGTCCATCAACATGAATGCGCCCACCTTGTCCAATTAGAAGAGTAGGAAAGTTCATCATTTTTCGGCAAAATGCCGTCTGTGCTCGTTTCTAGCTTTGACACCGTTACGTGAAACCGTTCTGTTGTCATCAGTGAAACGTTTTCTGCTGAAATGAACTTATTCGAATGTTCGTTCATTTCTTGATAACCCAAACATTGCGTCTTATTACAAGCTTTGACATCCAACAACAACTAATACAATTTTAGGAAATATTTTTGTAAACTCAGATATCATGGCTTGGAAACGATTCCTGTGAGGGATCACAGACCTGTTAGTTACAAAGCTGTGTGATAACTTCCCAAATGGTGGAATGCGCCGTTATGCGCAGAACAAGCACTAGCCTCGCCCCGAGGTGGGGATTCAAAAGATGGAACTTTTGCGTTTACTGCCCCGTATCAGCTCACGCCTTTCGAGTGCACTCGGTAGCTCTAGATGAGATCGAAAACTCAACTACCGGTCGATCCACTCTTAGGAGCCCCATGAGCTCCCCATGAATAGCTTTCCTGTCAACAGTGGGAGTAAAACAACTAACACAAAAATGTGAGTTACTACTGAAAATGACTTGTTAAATGGCAGGAATCCATTGAAGTTATGGCGAGTTAGCAGAACGAAGACATTACTGGTACACATAGAAATCATTCGACATTTAACCGAATATTAGGTGATAGTAGAGAAACAGTTATAAAACTTTTTGAACAAAGTACTGCTTATTGTATTTTTCAAATATTTTTCCCTATTTCCCAGATTTCAACATTAAACTCGAAATTTTTCCAATAATTATGAAAGCTTTCATAAGTGGACAAATTCTTGTAAAAGTAATCTACCTTTTGTAGTAAATCTCACGCACCTGACGCTTGCTCCTTATCTAATCCCATGGGGTAATCGTGCATACTTGACACCACAGTGGTAGTTAGATTGAACTCGGGTGGTAGAGTTCGAATATCGAACAACTCTGCAGAATTCAGATAGTCGTCCTTGTCCGATACTACTGGAATGTCTTTGGTCTCCAGCGAAAATTCAACATTAGATGTCAATGATAAATTTCACCTCTCTCATTAAAATACTACAATACTTAAGTTCCCACGGATCTTCCTCATAGAGCGATCTCATATCGGTTAGTGACGATGCAACGAGGCGCTTCCCTAAGTGGCGAATGGATAGTTAATCACGGACAACAAGAGACATACATTATTGGTTCCCTGAGCCGAGATCGATCCAGGGACTGGGCTTCCTGTTTTTACTGCTCCGATTTGGCCAACATTTGCATTTAAGAGAACGCGTATGTGTGCGTGGGCGTGTTCTCGGAGAGGTTGCTAAGATCTCACAGCCATTCTAGGCTGCCTAAATCGCGAATGACTAATGTTGAGATCAGTACTTACAACGCACGCACACTTTCATCTGTTGTCGATAGAAGACTTGATATGCAGGAAAGAAAGATAAAGTACGATGACATCGACATGGCCCAGGTGAGGCGATACGACACATCCAACGCCGTCTGTGAGACCGGAGAAGAACTGTTCCTCGGAACATTCGACAGTATAGGAGTCGACGGCATCAGCGCTCTCGTCAACATGAGTTGGGCCATAAACATCGATTCATTCGAACTTGTAACAAACCGAATCGTACGCCCGAGATTGAAGAGATGTGAGTGAATACTGGCTTCGACAATCTTCGTGGTTCATACGCCGACATCAAGCTGTGATGAACACGATGTCCGAGCGCCATATACGGCCTTCGAAAAGTTCTACAAAGAAGGTCATGCATTCTTCTTGATTATCATTGAAAATTTTAACGTTAAGATTGGACCCAGAAAAACGCTTGAAGAACGTCATATTCGAACGAACGAATTAGAATGCAACGAGCAGGGTAAGCAGCTTTCTCTGGGTTTACCATAACGACCAAGGACATTCATGGTAACTCGCAATTCCAGAAGCGCCACACACAGCGATGTACGCCAAGTCTCTCAGTGGAGAGTGCCACAACGAAACTGACGTCATAGTAAATCAAAAGTTTTGCCTAAGCGATGTTGCTGCTGTCTCAAAATCTTGCACCAGGTTAAACCATCGTCTCCTTCGTGCAAGATTTCGTTTCTGGTGTAAAGACCAAAAGGCCGTTAAATTCAAAAAATGAATTTTTTCCTTGATGAGCTTACACGAGGTTGATAATAATCTTTATTATCGGCTAACGTTTCGACGTCTTCGTCTTCATCACCGCCGATGATCCGAGTCGATGGTCCACGCTTGTCTTTCGTCTCGATGTGGCGGCTTCGCCTTCGTGTCGAGTCAGGTCTTCCTCAGCGGTCCGTCTCCTCGAATGGGGCACACTCATTCAGTGATGCCCTTTTATACACGATGCTGATGGTGAATAAAAATCAAAAAATGAAGTCCCAAAACTATCGTAAACGAGGATTTATTCAAATCACTAGTCGGCTGTTGAGAAGATGCCACTTTCGCTAACATCGACAAAAAATATGATCAGCTCATTCAACATACTCAAGTTTGCGCAGTGAAAACTGAGAGTTAGAAAGTCACCGAGAGATGTCTGCCTCCAGAAACAATGGAGATGATACGGCAACGGAATCACACGAGCTGTAGGCAACTGCGAAATAACGTTCGCACTTGCAAACAATGCAGACAGGTGACAAAAAAATATCTTAAAAAGAGAAGAGCAGCAGTTAAGGTCGAAACTATAGAGGCTCACAAACGCATTCGCAAAGCCCACTGATGCTTCGCCAATCGCGAAACCAAGACGATTGCACACCGATGCCCGAACGAAACAGTTACAGCTTCCAGAAAGGCAGTGGCGAAAAGCATTCACGATTACTAATCGGATCTCTATAATATCTACATCATCCTGCCCTCATATGAGATTAAGGAAGACAGATATGTCGTCCAAAGAGGTTTTCACTTCTGAAATCAGACAGGTTCAGACAGCATAAAAGTTGAGCACCTTAAGAACCTCCCAGCAGTTCCCAGAAACGCACTGTCTAGGCTCTTCATACATTGCCTTTCCGAATACAAGATTCCTACACAGTGGAAGAGCAGCATAAACGTACTATTGTTTAACAAGGGTGACCTCCACGATATCAGCAACTATCGCCTAATACGCTTGCTGTTTGTCGTCTACAAACTTTTCACTCGAGTCATCCTAAACAGGATTGACAGAGGCATTAGCCAAGAACGGATCTTTGCCGACTTTGATAACGACAGTAGAAAGATAAGTCTTGGACTAAATCTCACAAAGACGACCTTCAAGAGCAACAGACTGGCTTCGTAAGCCCCATTCACTCATAACGGTTCGGATATCCCTGAATGCACCAGCTGCGCATACCTAGATCGGGAAATCAACATCATGAATGACTTAGCTCCAGAACTGAGCATGTGGAAATGAGCGGCTTATGGAGCTTTCAACAACATCGAGGATGTAGTGAAGAGAACAAAGAACACCCGACTAAATGCCCACACTTTTGAATTCACGATTCTTAATGCCTTAACGTATGACTCAGAAACTTGATTCTTTACATAAGCATGACAAGGATAACTTAGTGTCTAGAATGCACAGTCGTAAGGCGATGCTGCGAGTCTCATGTATCACATAAGTGACAGAAGGGATCCGAAGCTGTGATCTGTATCAACGATCAGAAACCAAAGACGCCGTTCTATGCACAAACTGTCGAAAATGAGATGGGAAGGACACGTTTTGTGCATGAACAACAACGGATGGACAAGAGCCGTTAGTGACTGGACTCCTCCGGATGTCAAACGTAGTGCAGAAAGACCGCTGACGCGATGGTCAGCGCTCTTTACAAAACTTTAGAAAAAAGATACGATGCCGGACAAGTTCCTAGAGCAAGCAGAACCCACTGGACTACTCCTGTAAGCAACAGGGAAAAATGCTAGATTCAATGGCATCTGCTCGAGTAACTCGACGATCAACGGGACGACAAGTGGTGCATGCAAGAGGATTCTGAGTTCAGAAAGCACAGTTGTCAGAGATGTTTGGAATACATTCATAGATGCTGGATCGAGGTCAGAGCTACAAAACTCCTAACTCTTCTAGTCCGAAAACGGTCTATGGTCCATGGGCATGCACTAGCATAGCTATCCTTGGATTTCAAACTGTCAGGTCGACCAGCATTTAACGACATCCATGAGGAAGACTGAGTCCTTAAGTAGTAGCCAAACCCGCGGAAGGAGGTTGTAACACTTTCGTTGGTGAAAGATGCGAGACAAAGAGTGAATGAAGGAAATACTGGAGCTCACACAGTACTAGAATATGGTTCATATAAATAAATAAATAAATAAATAAACGAAGAAATAAACAATAAACCGCACCACATAAACCGCTCGACTTGAACAAAACGTGGGAATGTTCAATGCTAGGCCAGTCGATGAACAAGCGGGTAATTTATCTCTGTGGATGGACTTTTCAGCAATTTATCACCTACAAAGCGGCAAAAAACGAACTAAGTTTGGTTGTGGGAATTGAGACATAGATCATATGCGCTAGCATGGCTCCCTACTTCGTGAGGCTACTCCTGTAAAATTTTAGCGAATTTATAAATAAGAACAATTATTTGGCTTTCCCATTATGGCCTTCTGTTTATGTTTCTCGTTGCTGTTATTCATCGTTATACTCCATTACTTGCTCGATCAACTAAATGGATGACATATACTACCACTACCACATTATGTAACTTCAAGAATTTCTATCATTTGTTGCTTTACAATCGTCGTTTAATTATCGGTCGATTGAGTTTGACACGGGTTGCCTGGTGTTTGAGGAGAAATCGTTCCGCTGCCATTAATGGAGTTATTAGCTTCTTATTAGCACATTTCCTTATTTCATATGGGATCCTGGCTAAAAAGAGGTTCTTCAAAATTCCGAGGTATTCATGACAGGATGTTGCCAGACCTTCAACCTAGGCAGCCGCCAACCTCAGTTACAAGTTCGCCTACCTGGATTCGGAATCCAGAACGGCGGCGATTTCTTCCTCCAATCAATCGACCGATTGAGGACACCAAAACCGAAATCCTCGAATCCTTATTACACTACCTCATTTCATATCAGATCGATTAAATTCACGACAATGTGACTTCTACAGGAGTCACACAATGCGAAAATATTAGCGCCTTTCAACTTTCAGTGAATGTTTCTCACCTAATGGATTATATTAATTGCTACAAAAACGATTACATGCTTATACAATACAAGCCCTCTTATTTTACTACGATGAAGTTTTAATTTTCTAGACCTTCAGGTGTTCCAATAGAATTTTCAAAACCTTAACTTTTCTCTTGAGTGCGTGTGGCGCAATGATCGAAAGCGCTCTGCAACACACACATGGAATCAATCCCCGTGCCCATGGTCCACTAAGCCTTCCATCCATCTGGGGTCTGCAAGTTGGTACCAGACTTGTCTGGGTAGAAAGCAGCACTGGCTCGGTACATCGCTAGGCCACCGCGAATTATTGTAACGGCCAGATAAGCATTCAATCACTTCCAAATGATGCTTAGTGACGTCGAATGCTTCGCATAACCGTCAGGATTGGATCAACGCCGAGAGCTTTATCCGTTATTTTATCCTTTAACTTTTCTCACCAATTTTTACGATGCTTCCATTCTAAACATTTAAATTCCAAAGAATGCTGCAATATATACATATGTATACGTATATATATATATATATATATATATATATATGCTACTTATACGATACAGCAAAATTTCTTCTATGAATATATAAGGATTTAAATATCTGAGAGCTCTAGTGATTGAGAGATTCCTGCCCGCTGTTGAAAAATCATTATCGGTACAATTGTATTAATGAATGAAATCAGAAAGAAGGTGGGTTCGCCCGCCTGCGACTTGGATTTCAGACATTTTTTAAATTTGAGCTAAAACCACGGCTTATTTAATGTCTTCTGCCCAGTGTAGAAATCTTACATAATACAAAAGTTTGTGTGGTTGTTGAACGCGGCCGAACGTCTCGAGTCACGAACACCGCCGAGTAGTCCTCTCCTTTTGCCGATATTTGCACAAGATGTGAACAAAGAAGAAGAATTCCGGTGGAATTTTCTCCGAGTGTTTCATTGCTAGTTGTTACTACTCTATCATTTTTTGAAGGTTTCCCATTCTTCTTGCGTGACTTTTCTGTTAAAGTTTTATGGATGTTTACTCGTCAGCTACAAACGATGCTCAACATGATGATGTAGAGCTTATCATACTACTCTTAACAACTCTTATCATACCACGTAAAACCAAGACGTCACTGAATAAACATTTTGTATTAGCGATAAAAAAAGAAAAAATGGTTTAGTAGAAAAAAACTCCAAAATATATGAATGATAATGGTAGGACTGATGAGGTGAAAAGAAAACTAGCAAACTCTCACATGTTCTAGCTGTTCGAAAGCTGGATTCGACTGCTTCTGTAGATTGAATTCCACTGTAGACAGATCTGATCTAAAATTAGTAAACTTCTCCCAACTGTTCTTAGAAAAAATTTCCTCAATATTATTATATTTTAAGACATAAAATCTGGGTCATCAATTACTATACAGAATATGGTATTCAGCGTCACCGCTAGCAGAGCAACATCCTCGGAAGTACTAACCGTTATCCGATACACTGTATCCGAATCCAAACTGTGTAATAGTAATAGTGTCGCGTTAGTTTCGACAAGATTGACACGAGCTGGGTGGTGTTCAGGAAAATACTCTAAATACATTAGCACTCATATTTTCTTAATTAATGGATAAGGAGCAAAACGTTCTCCGTCGATGAGTCCCTAAGGGCTCCTCACGTATTCCACTCTATTCATGGTGTCGTCGGGGTGAATGACTGTACATTTGGCCTATAAAATGACTTACCGCTATGTGCCGATCTATAGAAAGAGTATTTTTTTATCCTCCAAAAAAGCTCGGTCCCAGTTTGTCAACGCACGCCGGAGAAGTTTGTTAGTCTGAGGTCAAGGATCAGACTTGTGACTCCTTGTGCATTGCAGGGTAGTCTAACCATTAAGCTACATGCTTTCGCACCTTTCTTATCCCTTTTCGGCTTATCATCACAAATTTACTTGAAGCAACTAATCATGGTGAGAGATTGTTTCCGATTAAAAGTGAGGAGTTGTGTATCCTTCTCTGTTAGAGTTCACAATTCCCTTCGACTTCATTCCGGATTTTCTTAATAAAAGTACATTAGTGTTGAGCGTCCAGAAAAACTAGTTTTCTCGCCCTAGAAATTGGTGTATTTTCTACCTCTGCTTTCTAAGTAATGGAAGAGTTTTCCAGCTATTACATTTAAAAATTCTTCCTACGAAAAGTTTTCGAGCGCTCTTTTTGAGAATTGACTGAAATTCTGAGAAAAGCAAAAAACGAGACGAAAAACTATCGGTATAAAAAATCTCAGATACATCCTCAATTTATTAGAAAGACATTTTGGCTTATGCTTCTACGATTCTTTTCCAAAAATTCGGACCACTATTTATTTAGTTTCAACAGCTATTTAAACAAAATTCCTCCTAAAGGTTTACCGCCTCATCGTGGCTAGGTGGTATTCCTGGGTGTCGCACTGCGATGTACAGCGGGGCAGGATCTCCCAAGCTGAGAAGGAGTCCAGGGTTTCTATCTTGGAACCTAACTAGAAACAAACCAATGCCAGGATCCACCACCGTCCTGGTATCAAACTAGCGTGCTGCCAAATCTCCCTCTGATCCACAGCGGCTGCAACTACCTGTCATGGTAACGACCTGGGGCAGACTTTGGCCAGGCTCTCCTCGGGATTCCAGTAAACCACAGTGGCTCAACAAGAAAATCTCCGAAAAATGGTGCTCTGCTGGAGCCCGCACAACTAGTTAGTGAGAACGGGCCGTTCAAGTATCACGTAAGCTAAACAAAATTAACTTAGTTTCCTCCTCATATACTCTTTAAAGGGATATGTCCACGAATCTACTAGGGATAGTAATATAATGATGCAGTAATAAAGCAATGTAGTAAAACAACGATAACAATAATGATAAAGGCTCTAGTACCGATTCGATAAGTGATGTTGGCCTCCTTGGGTGAGAAATACGAAACCGTCGCCTCGTGTTCCCCAACCTCAATTGAATCGAGTTCAGGAGGATTCGGACCTGGATAAAAAAAATCTTGTAAAGAGTTCGTCGGATTCCTCCGAGATTCAAAACATTTTTTATCCCTTGTAGAAAATTAAATTAGAATTATTACCCGGCTCTACACACAACCGTCAGAAAATTCTATGAAAAAACTTGAGCTAAAAATGGCGACTACTATAAAATAGGTGCGACCAAACACAAAAAAGTAATAATCGTGGAGATAAAAAGTGAACCGGCAGATAAGTTCTTCATCATTTAATTTCACTTTACTTCGAACTTCACCGAATTTCATCCTTGTTCCACGTTCGCTACCAACTGGTTTTCGTGAAGAATCATTTCTATTTGAGGACTGCTATAATATGACAAGATGGTCATACGGTTGACCAACACTCGAGAAATCGTACCAGCTTAATCACCTAAGCAAACATAACTTCAAAACGATCACCACCGAATCCGAACAAGGCCTGTTCGTTCACACAGAACACTGTTTACTATTGAAACCTGATTTGTTATATGAACTTATACGAAAAACACAAAGCATTCATTTTTTAAAAGTGAGAATCGCATACAACAGCAGAAACGACTTTAGGAAGATTATCTTCTTATAAAAACAACCTCAATAGCCACTTCTAATAACTCGCTTAAGCGAACTAGTGGTGGAATATTTAAAACAGCTGTCTACCACTCTTTAATCTGTGCAAAACGACAAAGGATAAAGCTCTTGGCGTTGATCAATTCCTGAAGGATGTGCCATGCATTCGACTTCATTAAGCATCGTTTAGAGGTGATTGAATGCATATCTGGCCTTTACAATGACTCGTGGTGGCCTACCGATATATCGAGCCACTGCTACTATCCTCCCAGAAAAGTCTGGTACCAATTTGCCGACCCCACCCCGACCACTGCGCGACATACACCATATAGTTAACCTGTATAGTTTTTCCTAATTAGTATTCACTCTATTGATTATTGAGTTGGTAATCCACAAGTTTATTGCAAATCTATAACTTTATCCAAGAATATTCTATTTACGACAGTTGCGTTTAAGTAAATGAAAAAACTCTGCTGACTCTGACTTATTTGGCATGAGATCGATTACTGATTAATGCCTAGTGGTAAAATATTGATTTGCTGAAACCTAACCAAAACAAAAACGTTCACGATAACATGACATACTGCTATAGACCGTTTTCCTCGTGACAAATTTTCGACCACCATCAAGCATTACGGCTGAGATGTATACTGTATAACTGCAAGCCGGCACCGTATCAGTGACGAGTGCACCAAGTGCCGAACTAAATTGTTTTTGACTAATTTTCAAAGAATTAAAAGAATCTTTCAGTTAAACATTTTACATTCATTTACTTCTATTTATATGACCTGCAAATCACAGCAGTTGCCTCTATCGGTTTTTTTATTTACGTCCGCAGTGCAAAACAGGCTGCGGATTTACGTACGGGTTCCGCTGCAGGTTGACGATTTCGTTTCTGCTCGTGAATTTACGCAATTACAAGACAGCTGTAATAGCGCGTCCATAGATGCGAGCCGAAATCATGGAAGGAACTTTATGGAGCTGAAGGATCTTTCCTCAGAGAAGTCTGGTACTGAATTCCCTACTGCAGGGGTGCAGACTTGGCTGGTTCGAGACGCAGCCGAACACGCGACCATAAACAGACAACAAACTGCTCCCACTCCTCTTTAGCCGGCCCGCCTTTAAGTGGTCTAGATTTCAGCAATTTACTGAATTCGACGCATTGAACAGATTCAAGTGACTACGGAATTCATGGGAGGCACTTCATCAAGCAACCTAGGAATAAACACAATAACGGATCCTATCGAGCTGTTCGCACATTCACTCTCGCCAAAACTAGAGGAATTGAGAAACATCATGACAAAAATACTATGCTATTTATGCCCATTGAGCAAGTGGAGCTCGCTATGGGTTTTTCAGTGTGACGAGGACCACGTGCAGAGTTTACTGGTATTAGCTTAAGGCATTCAATGATAAAGCAGATAATATAGTAACTGCGAAATCTACGACGATTTTCTGTGCCTCATAAAAGTTGCAAATATCATTCTTGTTACTATTGATACTCTAGGCAGTGGTTCTCATACATGACCATGGGTATCGAAATATGGTATGCTCACCATACCAGTGATGTCTTCCAAGATGACAATGAAGTTTGACATTTTTATCTAAAAGCCAGCAGTAAACTAGAAGTGACTACTGCTCTGGTAAAGATGCAGTCGCAAGAAGGCACGTTTTCCAAAAATGTCAGCTACTCCTTCTTGTTGGAACCTAGTAAGGCATTAGCGCTGCTACCTTGAGAGATCAGAAAGAGACAGTATGACTCGCTTAGTAAATTGGCTATGAATGGAGGCTGAATTCAATCAGGCAAGCAAGTATTACTAGCACTATCACAGTTACTTATATTGCACACAATTTTATGTGTTTTGAAGATCAGAACAGAAATACTTTCAATGCTATCATATGCCTCCCCAGACATCAGTTCTTTTTTGATGAAGTTCTACATATATGCAAACTATGCGAAACGAAAAAAAACATATGAATAGTGATGTCCTGATGGCAAAAAAGAAACCTGGAGAATGAGGTACCGCCTGGTGGAATGCCCACGGCAGGTGCGTAGTTGACCACATAAGCGACCGAATTCGGTACTATGTTGGCTGACCAATCAATAAGCATCGATGAAGTGTGGACCAGCTGTAAAAAAGAGGTTACTTGGAACATCTTCTGCGAAAACACCAAAAGGATATATGGGTTATAAGTCAAATGGTTTAATGATTTTCAATCGCAATTAGTACTGAGGTAGGGTGAACACTATTGCAACTATAATGATGTTGAGATATTTGCAAAACTCCAAACCGCAGGTGTTAGCGGTGGGGAACGAACGTGCTATTACTCTATCCGGAGGCTAATGCGTTCACCACCACACCATGCGAGTCCTTCGTTTCGCCCGTTTTTCAACTAGTTCTACCGATCAGTGTCGTTAGCAATCACCCGTCAATGGGAGTGATCTGGAGAGGGCAAATCGGCAATGAACCCAGTCAATCTGAGACTATAGTCGAAATCACAATCTCTATTTTTTATTTACAGCCTACTATTTTCTCATGACAGGATATTACGTGTGATACAACCACATTGATGCTGAGATATTTTTGTAAAACTCCGGACCACAGGTGTCTGCGGTGGGGAACGAACGCGGATCAAAATTTTGGCTTAGCATTTTTTCTGTTTGGTTATGGAGGTGTTCGGCCATGTAAATTGCAGTCAACTTGACCTTTCAAGGCTCTGAGGAAGGCGAAATCCGCCGAAACGTCAGCTTGTGCGTAAATAAAGAAATAAAATAACACCTCGTGTTTGCTAAGCAGAAGTAAAAAGAAAAAAGTGAAGATTGTAAGCAATATTAGTTTCAAATTATGAAACGTCAGCTTGTGCGTAAATAAAGAAATAAAATAACACCTCGTGTTTGCTAAGCAGAAGTAAAAAGAAAAAAAGTGAAGATTGTAAGCAATATTAGTTTCAAATTATGAAATAATCAAGCCAACAGAAAAGACTTAAAATACTTTTACACGAGTAATTTACTAAAAATTACAACACAAGCTTGTGTACGGTGAAAGCCTGGAGATTTGACGGTTTTCCGCATTGCTTTCTGTTATTATCACAATAAATGTTGTATGCATAGAAGGATAAAGCCTTCGGCGCCGACTAGTCCGTGAGGTATGCGTAACATTCGACCTCATTAAGGATCGTTGGAGGTAAATGAATGCATACCTGGCCTTTACAGTGACTCGCGGTGGCCTACCAATGTATCAAGCCAGTGGTGCTATCCTCCCAGGCAAGTCTGGTAGCAATTTCCCAATCCCGGAAGATGGAAAGCTTGGTGAGCCGTGGGGCGAGGAGTCGATCTTGTGTATCGCAGGGTGCCTCGAACCACTGCGCCACACGCGCCCTTTGTTGTAAGCATAAATAAAAAATGCTCACCTAGTGGAAAATACCTAAACAAACCTAAAATACAAATGACTTTGGAGATATATTACACGAAAAGCACCCTAACTACAGCTCGTCGATGGTAGTACGGTAGTCGACTATTGGTAGCTACGACATCACTCAATGGACAATTACGGCATTAGTCAAGATAGTGGTTTAAAAACTTTTAATAGAAAAAAAATAGAATAGTCTTAGAAGATTTACCTGAAAGCTAGCAGCCAACACTGTAAGAATAATCCTCATTCATTCACATGGATGCTTGCAAAAACATTTCGATGATTTGGACCCAGCTAAATTTTCCAGTTTGAAAGAAGCATGCAGGAATGAAGAAATAATTATTAACAGGAGGAAAGCCTAAACGCGCTAAAAAACCACAAGCAGAATCGGTAACATCAATCGTGAACGAATTAATAAGAAAGCAAACGTAAGAACGTAAGAGTACAAATTTGCAAAACGACTATAATTAAAATACAAAACAAAATTTTTTCACTTGAAAGAACTACAAAAGAGTATTAAGGGGAAGAATAGAGAGCCTACTAGCTTGAGTGTTAGAGTGGTCCCCTTCGATAGCTAATTATGCCGTGCCAACATATTTTCTGCTTGCTAACTAGTACATTACTGGTTACGGTGATGTTTATTCACTGCGCTCTTCATGAACCTCTAGTCAGTGAGTTTCCACATAGGGAAGCAACTAATCGTTGTAGTCAGGAAGACGACTTGACATTATTCTACTTTTCACTTCTTGTTCTTGTCATTTATTGGCAAATAATCAGGAGAATTCAGAAAAACATCTCATTATAGTCTTTCTTAAGTAGAATGAATGAAATGATTTCTAAGCCTTTAGGCCAATAACGAATGTAGTCAAAAATAATCGACCGTGGTTTCCTTTTTTCAGAATGAAGACGAAGGAGGAGGAAAACTTAGAGATGAGAATGTGGATATTGGCGCTAAATAAAAAGTAGCCCTTAAAAACTTAAACATCATGTTACTTCATATTTTACTTTACTTACTCTTACTTTTATTTCAACACGGGATAAAAATATCCAAATCTTTTCAAACAAATAAATGAAATTCCTCCCAACGGTTTACCGCCTCATCGTGGATGGGAGGTGATGCTGAGGAGTCCAGTGTTTCCATCAGGAAGCCTAGCTAAGAGTAAACCAATACCAAGATCCACCACCGTCCAGATATCAAAGTCGCATGGCGGTAAATCTCTCACTAATCCACAAGGACTGCGTCAACCTGTGGGGGTGAAGACCTGCGGCAGACTTTAGCCAGGCTGACCTCAGTACTCCAGAGAACCACAATGGCTTAACTAACAAATCTCCGAAAAATGGGAATTATGCTGGGACCCGCACAACCAGTGAGGACGGACCATTCAAGTATCAAGTATCAAGTAAGTAATAAATAAAATCGCATCACTAGATGTGAGGTACCTCACTTTTCTGAAAACCAGATTTAAATTTCATTTGTCAGGAATACTAAGAGAAAAACTAACGTAAAAACTAACTACAGTCAAGTTAGTTTAAGATATTGTGGAGTTTCCGAGACCAAATCAGCCCAACGTTCATAGGAGCAATATTTATTCGGTAGTGGTAGAAATACGCACCTAATACTAATTAGTGGGCAATAAATTCATTAAGTAACATCCTTATGTGGGCGGATTTTTACCGCCAATCAGAGTCGATGGTGGATTACACGGTGTAAAGAGTTGTGAGTTGTGAGTACGAACAGTAGCATCGATGAGAATGAGCGTTTGATCCTCAAGCAAATGCACTGTGGCCACGCCCTATTCCAACGAAAGAAACCCAGGTTTGTCCAACCAGCACCGGAAAACACCGAAACGCTGTCAACAGAGCCGAGCAGGCTCTTTGTTACACTGGGTCGTTTCCCCGACAGCACCAAGGATCTCCACAGCAGAATTTCTTAAATAATTTGCGATTTTAGGCAGGGGCTGCGCGGTGGTTAGTGATGCCGTCGATCAGGAAGCAGAAGGCACTAGCTCGATCCCCGCCTCAACGCTCTCCTCCAGTCCACGTGAGAACGCCTTCGCCCAGCTATCTCCAAGATTACAGGGGAGACTGATGTGATCAACATTCGACGATATTCGTAAAGAAGAGAAAATTTTCAAGCAGCAGACGAAAACAACATGCGAAATGTTCGAAGACCATTACGGACGATAAATGCTAGAAAAAGGAATCGAGTGCAAGTGCTGGGATCCGCACCGCAGATGTGATGACGGTTCATGCAAAAAAAAGTACAATTTACTGACGCATGCGAACGAAATCTCGAACAAGAACATACAACAGAGCCCTACTCTATCCGAACCTGCTTACGTTTCACAATTTCTAACACAGAAAGTGGACATAGTATCGTAGTAATCGGTATTCAAAAGGCTATATGAGGCTAGAAATAGACTAAGGATGTGAGTAATTCGGCAGCGATGATGACCTTAGTACATTTTCGATACCGAACCAGTACCTGGAACGTAGAGTTTGATGTTCAAACACTTTGTAGGCAAAGCGCTCAACAAGCCCTCTTTGTGCTCTCGTATGCGTTGTTCACCACTGACTATATGCATGCTCATATATATTTATTTCTTCTGTATCTAGAAGACATAATGGGCTATGAACGTCAATTGATAGCAGAACCTCGCGATTGCTGAACAAGAAAACAACGCATTTTTTATTTAGTTTTATATTTTAGAAAAATTCTTACCAACACCTGATACTAAGTGATTCTAGTTATAAGCATCTCCAACCACTTAGCAATGAATCCTTCTCGGTTTTCGATCTTTATAAGCGCCAAATTTTAGTGAATTAAACTAGTATTGGTACTCAAAACATTGCATTGGCAAAATTCTTTAATACGACTGGGAATATTGCAATTGCAATGATACTGAGATTTTTGGTAGACCTGGAACCACAGGACAGCTCCGAACACGAGGCTAACCTTTCGTGGGTCACGTGTTACCCACTGCACTACCGAGGCTCTTGCTTTGCCTTTTTCTCAAAGTTTTTTTTTTACCTCGACTGCGCTATCAGCAATCACAAGTCATCGAGAATCACCAGTACTCTGCTACTATTTCTAAGTTATGACGTCACAATTTATCTTTCGAAATCTTTTTTCTAGCAACCCATTGCTATGCTTCCTGGTACACCAGTCTTTTTTCTAAACGATACCAATATTTCTTAAAAGATAGCTATTATTTCCAGTTGACTTTAGTAATTTTAAAGATAAATTTTCTTTCCTTTTTGTTAAAAAGCGTCCTACAGGTAAGAACTAACACCATTTCTTGCAGTCTTCGTTGTTCTAACGTTTTAACGAACTGCTTTCATCACAGTCGAACGAGGCACCCGGGTCTCCGATGTTAACTACTTGTTTCTTGATCTTCTTAGCACTTGCGACGACGTCCCATCTCGAGTTTATTGCAGACTGGACAATGCCTAATTCTGAGGCATTTTCGACTCGCTGGTTTCTTGGAAATAAGCAATTACCTTTGGACATCTAGAAGACATCGTGGGCTATGAACGTCAATTGATAGCGGAAAAAACCTTGCTCTACCGTTTTATGAGAATGAAAGACATTTATGGTCCTACTATGTTACTATAGCCCGGCAGTAATTGAAAGCGCTTTCCTACTTATGCGTCTCTACTTACAGCGTCTACTTATTGCGTCAGGGCACGTGTAGCGTAGTAGTTGGAGGGGCCACTACGACACACGTGGAATTTATCTCCGCGCTCATGGCCCACCAAGCCTTTCATCCCTCCGGGGTCGGAAAATTGGTACCATACTTATCTGGGAAAAAAAGAAGCACTGGCTCGATACATCGGTAGGCCACTGCGAGTCATTGTAAAGGCCAGGGTCCAATCTATGGCGCGACCGTAGTGATTGATCAACGCCGAAAACTTCATCCGCTTTTACTTTTCTATCGTTCACTATAGCAATTAAAATTGAGCAAAATCGAAACACTAATCGATTAGCCCATAAAGTCCTGGTTAGTAAACACGTTCGGGAAATGTTTCTTTAGTATATTTCTAAACGCAGAATAGAGTTTTCTCGACCAACGCTCAATGCACCTGTGTTCTATAAGCTATCAGTTGATAGCAACAAGTGCAGAAAAACAGTTCTAAGTGTTTTTCCGTTATCGCAACATCCAACTGATGGGGAATCACAACGAACTCTCCACCTTTATCACTAACGGATAGTCTTATGTTTTTCGATCTTACCAGCTTATAGAAAGTCGAACGTGGGAGTTACAGTTCTAAGTGTTAAAATAAACCACCGGAAAGAAAATGAATTCTATAGGCGTTCTAACAGTACCACTAATAGGTTCACTCGTCGCGAAAGAGTTAAAAACATCTTTGTTATATTGTTCTTATCACAAATGAGCCGATTTCAAGACTTTTAAACGAAATACTTACCTAACTGATGTTTTGTGTAGTGGTTCACTACTACTAGTACGCTTCTCAAACATATCCGCGAGAACAGACTTCTCCAGCAGATTTTCTTTTGTTTCACATATTGGGCGTTTCCCTTCGAAAGGCTTGAACAATACCGTCCAATCAATTCATTGAAAGAATTAAGGCACGATCGATGCTGGCAATGTAGCAGAACATTATTCATCTATGTATGTGCCAGCACAATACGGCGTAAGCATGACGACATTCACATTGAATAGACAGGATACAAAATTTTTGAATTGTTCAGCTTATCGGCTAACATTTCGACGTATTCGTCTTACACAGAGCCGATGATCCGAGTAAATGGTCCCCTTTCAATCGCCCTCTCGATGAAGCGTTTTCGTCTTCGTATCCAGTAGAATCATCACTCTTTTACATAAGACGACTGCTGTTGATAATTATTGTACGTTGATAATGATAATAATGTGTTTTTCAACAAACAATCCATCCTACAGAATTATTAATTTGCTATTCACTTTGTGCTATCTAGCATAACATCTGCTGCAAGATGGATTGTCCGTTGGAAAACAACACCATAGTTCGATGGCCCGCACTCACTGGTTGTGCACTCACCATGTAAATATATAGGGAGGGTTGGCCAACTATGCACTCAGTCACCTGTACAATGCTACGAATGGGATCAAAGAGCGCATCCCTCAGGAGCCGACTAACGCCGAACACTCTGTTCTTTTTATTATTTGTGTGATTTAGATAAGAACTGATAGAGTTAAAATTCTTTTTTTTTTTGATTATGATACTTATAAAGTCAAAGGTTTTAAATAGAAGTCAAAAGTTTCACAGATAAAGGGAGTGTCTTACGACTAAGTAGTACGAGGCTCAGTGATATTAGTAGTACAGACTTACCTACTCGATACCTTAACGACCCATCCTCATTGGTTGTGCGGTCTCCTCCGGCATAATCACTATTTTTCGGGGAATTGCTGGTTAAGCCATTGTGGTTCGCTGGAATTCCGAAGACAGCCTGGCCAAAGTCTGCCCCAGGTCGTCACAACGACAGGCAGCCGCAGCCTTTGTGGATCAGAGAGAGACATACCACCATGCGACTTTGATCCCAGAGCGGTGGTGGATTGCCTTACTAGTATTGGCTTACTTTTAGCTGAGCTTCCTCTGGACTGGAAGACGAAAACGTCGAAACATTAGCCGAATAAGAGTTATATATTAATCTCGTGTAAGCTGAACAATCCACGAGAATTTACGGATTACTCACGCCGGGTTAAATGACGGTCGGTTCGAAAATTATACAGGACATAGATAGAAAGGGCGCATATGGCGCAGTAGTTGGAGGCGCCACTGCGAAACACACGTGGAATCGATCACTGGGCCCATGGCCCACCAACCCTTCCATCCCTCCGAGGTCGACAAATTGTTACCAGACTTGTCCGAGAGGATAACAGCACCGGCTCGATACATCGGTAGGCCACAGCGAGTCATTGTAATGGCCAGATATGCATTAAATCACCTCCAACGATACTTAATGAAATCGAATAGATGGCGCATCCTTCAGGGATTGATCAACGTCAAAAGCTTTATCCTCTTTTTCTATAGATAGTCACTTCACCCAGAATATTCATCAGCAATAATAAAAATTATAAAACAAAACGAGAAATGTACAGTACTCATATTTCTTCCTAGCTTAGTTAATTAAAAATGCACAAATGATGAAATGCCTTGGGCAGTCTCGCTTCAATACGGTAGACGACTTTCCTCTAATAGGTTGTTGCGTTAAGTCCTCAGATTTCGGAACGAATGTGTTTCCAAGGGATAATTCTTATGTTAAACATGAGCGACTTGAACAAAGGCTGGAATTTCCTCGAGCAATCGATGCTCTTAGAAATGTCAATAAAAACAATTGTAGCCATTCGACAATGTCAACGAGATGCTGTCGATGGTGTCGGGAGGAAATACTCATACTTTGTCGACGATCTCTACGGATACCAATTACTGGAGCACCAGTAATTGCATGCTCAACAGAGGCATTGTCTACACGAATTTTTTCCTCCTGAGCTCTCCCTGAACCATTCAAGCCGATGTCAGCTCCATTCTAGTAATTTAGTAACTTCCATTGCATACTCCTTATATAACATCCTGTAAAAAGTAGGAGAACAGGTGCACGTATCGACAGTATCCTATCGTATTCATCGTTTCAAGTAGGTCAGTAGGTGCTCCATACATTCGACTTCATTAAGTATCGTTGAAAGTAAATGAATGCATATCTGGCCTTTACAAATGACTCGCAGCGGCCTACCGATGCTTCGAGCCAGTGATGCTACCCTCACAAACAAAGGAAGGCTTGGCGAGCCATGGGCGCGGGATCGATTCCACGTCTGTGTCGCAGTGGCGTCTCCAACCACCGCGCCACTCGGGCCCCTGTATAGAAAGTAGAGTAATTCAAGAATTTGCTCCTGTTATCTTAGAAATAGTAGGTTACGAGCGGGATTTAATAATAATGGGCTAACTGCGGTTAGCAAGAGAAAAAACGAGCCCTCTTATTTCCGATGACATTTACCACTGAATTCTGATCAATTTATTTTACAAATACTTCACATGAGTACCGTATACCACCATAGTCATGGTTCACACAAAATTCTCTGAACACTGAAAAATACGAAAGATTCTGTTACTGCTATAGTTGTCACATGGGTGCGTGTCGTGTCAGTGGTTGGAGGCGCCCTGCAACACACACGTGGGATCGGTCTCCGAGCCCATGGTACACCAAACCTTCCATACCTCCGGAGTCGGCAAATTGGTGCCAGCCTTGTTTGCAAGGATAGCAGCACTACCTCGGTACATCAATTGGCCACCGTGAGTGTAAATGCCAGATATGCATTCAATCACCTCCAAACGATGCTTAAGTCGAATGCATGCATAGCGCGTCCCTCAGGGATTGATAAGTGCACAGCTTTATCCTCCATAGTTGTCACATTACCAGTACATGCAAAGAATGTAAGAAAAGAGTGAACATTAGAGATGCGGGTTGTTTGAAAGTTAAAAAACCAACAAAAACATCGAAGAGCAACTAACGGTCAGAGATTACAACGACTATTATCGGGAAATGATATGAATGACATGAATGTCGAACATTTCTCGAACACAGTGACGTTCATACCCACCAGGGATTTCAACTGGAAATACACGTTATAACAAGAAAAAAAATTCTTTAGAAAAAAGCCCATACACTCATATTTCGAGCACCATTAAACAATTGAAAGTGAAAAATATGATCTACTCCTTCGTCTAGGGTGCAGACGAACAGAACTAATCGCATGCCTGCATCCCTGATCCAATCAATGAACCTTATACGTCAAAAGAGTTTAAAAATCACGAAAGCTATGAAACATCATAAATATCGAAAACTCGAAAGGAAAACGGTTAAAACGATCCGAAATACGTGAGGATTTTTCCATGAAAAGACCAGAAGAAGGTTAGCCTAATCTGCCCTGCGTAAGGGGTTTGATGAAGAGAAAAAATACGTTTAAACAATATTCTATCGATTAGGATACGTCTATAAAAAAGAGAACCACACACTGATGGAAACACTACTAAAAGTGACGTACAAATTCTGAGCGAAAATATAGTACATATTTTTTGAACAGTCAGCAATCGATGAACGATTTTTAGATAGCGATCAAATTGTAGAAAAGGAAGAAGTTGTTACATTGTTGGACGAACCATATACAATTAAAGTGCTCAATATCCAGTGGGCTACAATAAGGACGGATAAGTCTAGAATCCATTACGTAGATTAGTTTTTGGTACAAATCCAAGTCCTAACTTAGCTAGGCACATATTCTTTCTTAGCGTCATCACATCGAAGTAGGCATCTCGAATGCCGGACTTGATCAAACCACCTCGTAAGTAGCGTATGAACGTGTAATAGTCACAAACGGCAGCAACCTGTATAGAAAAAAAAGTGATAAACACACTTTCACAACCATTTAGATACTGATCATACTGCAACCTGTCCTGAAAATCAGGCCTCATTCGGATTAGAATCAATAAAGCAGAAACGTAGGAGGTTAAAGGGATAAAGCTTGACATGGACGAATTCTTCGTTAAATAATTAGCTAAAAAGAAAATATATTTTTAGCGCGCAAAAACTTCATAATTTCAAGAACTCAAAGCGCTCCGCTGTCAATCAATATGCACACGTTGCACGTGAGATTCACTATCGCTGGGCAATAGATACACACACGGATGAAACTAGAAGCAGAACTGAGACGAACCCGATTCCGAGCTAATAATGATATTCTGTGCCATTGGCCGTCTTCAGCAACACGAACACGGTATGGGCAAAATCGAGAGATGTTCGTTAGTGCACAAAGCCTAAACTGAAAATAAATAAGAAACATCAAAAGGAATACCATGAGCTGAATAACTGACAAAGTGGACGGCAATGTCATCTGTAACATAATGCTTAGGTGAAATACTAAGCCTAAGTGAAACGAACATTACTGATGGTTTTTCTTCGTGAACAAGTTCCAATTCCAGTTTATTAGCAGCGATGGAATCGAGAATGTCGTCGGACAGCTTGAAAATAAAGATATAAAAAAGTCAAACTTTAGAGCTAAAAGCGAAAAAGTCACTTGTGAAGAAAGAAAAATTAAACAGCTCCCCTGAAGCATTACTTCATAATTGACGCCTATAATTAGCAACAACGCTTTGCTGATGATATCGTTCTTATAACACCAGACATTAGCCAAGCGGAACGCATGCTTGCGGACTTTGATAAAGCGTGTGGAAGGATTGGTCTTCGACTAAATCTCAAGAAAACGATGTTCATGAAAAACGGATTGGTTTCGTTTGCTCTATTCACGCTCAACGGAACGAATATCTCCGAATGCTCCAGTCAGTTCTATCGAGGTCGGGAAACCAATATGATGAACGACTTAGCTTCAGAGCTGAGCAGAAGGAAACGAGCGGCTTGGGGAGCTTTCAAGAGCATCGAGGATGTAGTGAAGAGAACAAAGAACACCCGACTCCGTGCCCACCTTTTCGACTCAACGGTTCTTCCTGCCCTAACGTACGCGTCAGAAACTTGGTCGCTACGTAAGAAGGATGAAAGATCACTCAGCGTTATCGAACGCGCAGTCGAAAGGACGATGCTAGGAGTATCCCGTTTCGCACAAGGGATGGGATCCGAAGCTCCGATATACGTCAACGATCAAAAATCACAGATGCCGTTCTATACGCCAAACAGTCGAAGATAAGGTGGGCCGTACACGTCATGCGTATGAATGATAACCGATGGACAAAGGCTGTTAGTGACTGGATTCCTCGGGATGTCAAACATACTGCAGGAAGACCACCAACCCGATGGTCAGAGGTCTTCACGAAAAGCCTAGAAGAAAGATATGATGCTCGACGAGTTCCTAAAGCGAGGAGAACCCAATGGGCTACTCTTGCCCGCGATAGGGAAAAATGGAAGATTTACTGGCGCCCGCTCGAGTCACTCGACGATCAACGGTACTGCAGGTGATACAGGTGATACTAGCAACAAACAAATCAGAAACCAGTAATAAGTTAATATTCACAAATTCTTGCACATTAGATATTTCCACGTTTCTAAATAAAATTGCTCAATTCTATTAGAACAACGCTATAAGGGGATGCGCAAATTCGTTGGCTTTAAGAGTAGAGAAACGAAGAACAAACAGTTCAAATGTGCACGAGCGAATCCACCTAGGCAGAACAAGAACCGAGCGAACCGGAATAAGTTTAGCAACCGAATGAGCTTGGGCGAGAATAAAAAATGAAAATGGTCGAGCAAGTATAATAATCTACTGATTTCGAGCGAGTATTACAATGAAGGGAACCGCAGAGAGTACAAGTAAGTAACAACTTTGACTGATCTATATGAAAGTTGGCAACGACGAACTTCTTTGGAAAAACTTGGTAGTATTACGACAATAAACCACAGATCTCTCTCAAAGAGGGATCTGTTGCGGGTTAATCGTGCGATTGACACATACCTTCTGTGTTTATGAAGACTTGTTCATGAATGCGTGTGTGGGTGTGTTCTCGTTTATGCGGAATGTATTTTACAAGGCACAATCAAGTCATTGGGATGAATGTGGGAGGCGGTCAGGAATCGCTTCCAAGAAATAAGATTCTTGTCTATCCTAAAATGAACTGGCAAGCAACCCTTGAGTTTGCCCTGCACCCACGCACAGCCATCTGCTAGCTAAACGTTACTGTGAAACGCTAAACATGGTAAAGTAAATGGACTTCATTCCTCTGACCATGAAGACATCCTAAAACAACTAAGTTGGACAGAACAAGTACGGAAAGGCTGTTAAAATCTCAAGGCCACTTCAGGCTGCCTAAACCTCGAGGGAATAATGTGACGATTTGCACCTACAGCGCAACCTCACTTGCATCCGAGTTGTCTATTGAGGACCTGATGATACACGCTAAACCAATAAATCACAACGTCGTCGAACTGGCCGAGATGAGAAGACTCCGCCGATTTAACGCTCTGTAGAATGCCTGAGAAGAACTGTTCCTCGGAACAAGCGGCATTTGTGAAGTCGCTGACGTCGGCATATTTGTCAATACGAGTTTGCACAAAAACTTTGACAATCTTTGTCGTCTAAGCACCGACACCAAGCTATGACGAAGACGAAGACGAAGCGCGTTCTATATGGACTGGAAGAAAATCTACCGAGAAGGCCATTCATTCTTCAAGATCATCATTAGACACTTTAACGCCAAGATTGGATCAAGAAGAGAGTCTGAAAAGCGCCACATTGAGACCTATGGATTACAACGGAACGAACAAGCGACTATCTCAGTTTATCATGGCGACCAAAACCATCCATGGTAACTCGCAATTCCAGAAGCCCCACCCTCAACGCTGGACGTAGGAGTCTCCCAATGGAGAGTACCATAACAAAATAAACCACATAATAATAAATAGAAAGTTTTGCCTGACCGATGTCGCTGTTGTCCCAAAATTTTACACGGGATCAAACCACCGTCTTCTTCGTGCAAGATTTTATTCCTCGCGGAAGCGAGAAAAAGCCGCTGAATTCAAAAACCGAGGTCCCAGAACCACCACAAAGTGGGACTTATTCAACTCATTAGTCGGCTGTTGGAAAGATGCCGTTGTTGACAACATCGACGAGGAATACGATCGGCTCATTGAACATCTTCATGTTAGCGCCATGAAAGTTAAGACTTCGAAGATCACCAAACGACCTCTGTTTTTAAAAGCACACGAGCTGATACGCCAGCGTGGAATCACATAAGCTACAAGCAATCGTTAATTTCGTCCGAACTTACAAAACCATGCAGACAAACAATAAAAAAAGATTTTAGAGAAAAGTAGCAGTTAAAGTCGAAGCTGCAGATGCTGGGGGAGCATTGGCAAAGCCCATGCCTCGCCAATTAGAAAACCGAGATGATTGCACTCCGACGAGTAGACAGAACAGGTACGGCATCTGCATAGGCAACGAAGAAAATCATTAACGATTACTACTCGGATCTCTTCGATAGCCATATACTCCTACCCCTATACGAGAAAAGGAGGATGGATGCATAGTCCCATAGGCTCTGTCTGCCGAAATCTGACATGCTATTCAGTCGATGAAGAATCGAACAGCACCTAGCTGAGAAAGGATAGGATCTGAACACTTGGGGAACTTTCTGTCAGTCCTCATCAATAAACCGGATCGGCTCACCACACGTTACATGTCAAAAGGCGAGGTTCCTATGCAATGGAAAAGCAACAAGGCTGCGTTACTGAACGATAACAAACGTCGAAAAAGGGGTTAGACAAGGCAACATCATCTCGCCAATAATATTTACTGCCACCCTGCAAAATGTCATATGAATATTGGAATGGGCAACGTGAGAGTGCAAATCGGCATTGATGACAGCGTTCTTGCATTATCTAGGCGAAACGAATCTTGCCGACTTCGATAACGCCTGTGGAAAGATTGGTCTTCCACTAATCTTATCCACGAAAGCAATGTTCACGAAGAACGGATTGGTTACCTATTCCGCATTCACGCTCAACGAAATGAAGGTCTCCGAATGCTGCAGTCACGTCCATCTGGATAAGGGAATCAACACGATGAGCGACTCAGCGCCAGAGTTGAGAAGAAGGTAGCGAGCAGCTTGGGAAGCTTATAGGAGCATCAAGAATGTAGTGAAGAGAGCAAAGGACACCCGACTCGGTGCGCACCTTTTCGATTCCACGATTCTTCCTTCCTTAATGTATGCGTCAAAAACCTGGTAGCTGCGTAAACAAGATCAAAGCTCGTTCGGCGTAACACGCAGGCGAAAGGACAATGTTAAGAGTATCTCGTATCACACAAGTGAGAGAAGGCACTCACAGTTCCAACCTACGTCAACAATCAAACATTGAAGATGCCGTTCTACACGCCAAATTGTTGAGGATAAGATGGGCGTAATGCGTATGCGTACGAACAATAATCAATCGACAATAGCCGTCTGTGACTGGATTCTTCAGGATGTCAATCGTACTGCAGGAAGAGCACCGATTTGATAATTAGAGCTCTTCAGGAAAACACTATAAGAATGATATGGGGCTCAACGAGTCCCTAAAGCGAACACCACTCGACGATCAGCAGGTGGACAGGTGGGAGAGGTGATAACAATAAAGTTTTCTTACCGCCTATGTCAAACATGCACCCAACCATTTATCACCTTTTTATCGGCTCTACTCACTGAATATTACAATGATTGACCATCAAAGTAGTAAAGCACTTAGATTTATATCGACGCAGCAATCAGCTTTTTAGTCTAGTTCGAATCAATACTCATAGCATTCGTGCTGACAAAAACAGATATTGGAAAAAAATAATGTAAACAAAATGTACCTGCTTAGCGTGGAAAAGCATACAAGGTATTATTTCTTCGATAATGACGCGTTCCATGAAAGGGTGATGCGCTAGCGGATGACCAGCTTCACGCCATGATGTAAATTCAGCCATCAAAATAGGATCGACCTTAAATGGATTCTGGCATGGCCTATTTGTCAGTGCCAAAAGCAAGATTGGTATGAGACCCACGATGGCTCATTCACCTATAAAATCAGGGTAAAATAACGACATTATAAGCTCCTAGACGAGAAAAATAAAAAACCCTAGCGAACAAGAATCAATATGAATTGGGTATCGGTGCTAATGAAGAACCATCGGTACGACGACAAAAATGCGCACACGAAACCTCTTCAACAGATTCTGCCTGTTTTTGCTCATTGTCCTTCTCCATTTCGAGTGTCATGTGCGAACTCAGCGATGGTAATGTGCAAGACTTTCTTGACTGGACTGCTCCTGATGAACTGGACCTCCTTGTGGATGCTAAACAGTTATCGAGTTATCAACGATGACTATCAAAGCAGTCACTTATAAACGCTTTAAAAAAAAATAAGGCGCTCAGCTTTGATAAGCCCTTAAGGACTAGTCACGAATTCGACCCTATTCGAAGCATTATATAGGTCACTAAACGCATGAACGGCTGGTACAACGACTTTTGTGAGCGACTGACCAAGTCAATGTTTTTTATCGTCCTGAACAAGTCTAGTACCAATTTCCCAAGTCCTGACAGATAGAAATGGTTACAAAGCATTTCGAACCATTCTGCCACAGGCGCCGTATATATAGGGACTTACAAGAAGAAAAGAGCTTCGCCAATGCCGACTTGTGCTCTGGTGAAGTGTGTTGAAAGTGATTCTGACCCATTCCTGGCGTTTGAACTAATAACTTCAACGCAGCTACTTCTGCCGAAAGAACCTCAACCTAAAATTGGGGTTATGGAAACAATCCTGTCATGATAACCTTGTAACGAAAAGAGTTCACCAAATTGCAAATGTAGAACAAACCAAGGAATAAAGTGAAGGTTTATATGGCCATTACAGAAATAAATAAGGACGTTATTCTAACTGCTCCGATCCTCACACGAATCTAATTTCTCTAATTTTTCAAAATTACGTTTCATAAAAATTTAATCCCGTGGACCAAAGCTATACAACAATCGACAAGTCAAAACGGATATTACTTATACGAATATGCAACTTAGGCATGAGTAAATATCGTGCGAGACAAAAACGATCCATTAGATTGCGAAATATTTAAGGACTTTCTAAGCAGTAAAAAGGTTGTTTAAGTGAAACCTTTTTAGAAAAGCATAATTCAAGTATTGATTCTGCCCGAACCTGTAATCGGGATTCATTCATGAGCTTTTCAGCTCGCTCACGTCGCTCCTCAGCATAGTTCACCATTCTGTAGGCCTCCTGTACAAAAGATGTTCATTGATTTATTTGCTTGCTTTTACTTGCTTTTTGCTATGACTGCATTTCAAAGTCTAGACAAAGCTTGTTTTATTTAGTAACAAACGATCAGGCAATCGGTTGTTAAACGAAGAACCTGAAAGAGCTTTTCAGTGAGCTCCTGAACTTCGGCGTCGACCGAGTCCTGAATCCGTGACAACCGACACATTTTTTCGTCTTTTTCGACTAATGATCGACGAGCAGCACTGGAATTGAGGTAGATAAATAAATAAATAAATAAATAAATAAGTAAATAAACAAATAAATAAAAAGTAAAGTTTTGGTGTTGACTAATGTATTAGGAATGAGCCATGAATTCGATCCAATTGGTAGCACAGCAGGAGTGACTGAATGAATACTTCGCCTAGTTGTGGGAGTTTACCAATGTACGAAGCCAAAGCCAGCTGTTTTACCCCCAGACTAATTTGGCACCAAAATACCGATCCCAGAAGGAAGGCAGTTCGGCTTGTGCCAGTCGTTTATCGAACTAGCGACGTCGTGGTGTAGCAGAGAACCTTTAACCGCTGCTTTACAAACGCCTTAAAATTGAAAATGCAAACAGATAGTTGTATCCGCCTTCAAAGTTGGAACAAAAGATGGAAAAGCCTGAAGACCATCACAATTTGCTACTCATAAATTACTCGCACAATCTTACTTTTATAAGTGCTCAGCTATGAAAATAACAATGATCAAAGTGAAAGAGGCAAACAGTTCGGTTAAATTTTAAAAACCACAATCCTCTGCATAGAGTTCGACAACAAATAAAGAAGGAAAGTGGAAACCAGAGCACATTCAATTTGTTTTCGACAAAATCATAAAAAAAACATGCCACTTACTCCAATTCCTGTCGCATTCGAAGGATCTCCTCACCTCTCGGAGAACACGGCGAGACTTCAGCTCTAAGGAAAAAGATAGACTTCATTCTTCTCCTATTACAACAGAAAACTGTGGGTGTTCGCAACTACTTGGTAAAACTTAAAAGTATATTTGTAATTAGCAAAATAATCACGAGAATTCCCGTTGGTCCTTTCCCTCGCACATCACCGTCATATCGGATGGAGTAAACGCGTCTGTCATCCCATCGGCATATCTGAAACACTTTAAGAGTAGTGTTAGCTTAACAATTGTCATCTTAAGATGAAACGAATCTACTCTGGATCTTGGCGATAAATAAAAGTCAGTGCAATGTAAACGACTTTATGAGAACGAACAAAGTACAACATAAGGGATTTTAAATTTATACGCACTAATCAGTCCCTCATGAAAGTCGGTAAAGCTATTAAAAGTTCAACATTCCATACTGACTCACTGACATCAGGTATAAAAACTAACAGATAAACCTTGACCGTATAGAATGTTCTAGAAATCAAAAGTGGTGATAGCATAGAAACGTTTTTTTCTACATTCTCTCACCGTTGATTTCTGTTCAGCTTTTACGCTGAACTGGAGATGAAGTTCCCGATATTCTTACTAACGAGGACATTTCATAAAAGTGTTGTAGTCGTATGATGAGCGTTAATATATTACACGGTAAGCAAACTTGACACCTTTTCCTTCTTTCCGCCCTGTTTTTGCGTGTAGTGCAGTTGTTACATGTGTTCTGCACTACAAACTTGGTGGCTGCTGGCTCCGTCCCGTGCACCGGTATCACCAAACATTCCATCCCTCCGATGTCAGCAAATTGCTATCAGACTTGTATGGGAGGATACCGGCACTGACTTAATGCACAACTAAGTCACCGCAAGTCATTGTGTAAGCCAAATATCCATTCAGTCACCTTCGACGATGCCTCGATTATCACTGAAAGTTCTACCTCTTTATTTACCGCATTAACCTGTTAAACTTTTTCTCCAGATATCTATCTTGATATCAGATTGAATTCCTGATTTCATCGCAAAATACAAATGAAAGTAAAGTGCATTGGTTTCAGGAAAATTATCACCCTTATTTCCTATTCCGGAAGCGATACTGAATCACCTCGCTTTTCTTTTGCTCAAACATGCTATTTGCTTGGTTGACGGTTCTACCATTTTGATCCCGTTATTGCTGGAAGCGAACCAGAGTGACACTGAGCGATGAGAAACACTAGTTGGAAGATGGTCTTTCGTTTTCCCGACTGAGGTGCACTGCAGGCTGATTCCACCACCATTTTGACGGATCGAGCTTCCTCAGAATGTCTAGGTCCATTTCCGACTCACCGTTGTCGAGCTATTAAAGCTTACCCTCGCTAAGCCTCCTACCTATCTTTATTGTCGGATGCGAAGTCCCTCTTCTACCATCAGTCAGATGACCGCAGAACATCTAAAAGGTAAAGAGCGTGTGATGCACAATTACCCGAATGAAATTATCTCAACTATCAGAATGAAAATTCAGCCTAACAGAAAAAAATATCAAAGTTGCAGCAACTTCCTGGCTCGAGAGGAAATGGAGAAATCTCACATGAGGTGGAGACGAATGCAACACAGAAATGAATCATGCAAAAAAAGACAGTAACGAATGAGTCGCTTAGAAATAGAAACAAAGTAGTATCATACTCTAGAAAAAATAAACAACAAATGATTCGTTGCGGCACTTATAATCGCGAAACGACCGGAAAACTGCCGAAAAAGTTGTGGCGACCATGGTATGGTGTACTTGCTTCATTATGCCTACACAATATTGTTGGCTATCGAACTGTGATGAATTTACTCCCACCCCCTCAGCGACGTTAAGCAAGTTCAAAAGGAGTTCTACGTTCCTATTAGGAAGCTCCGTATGGAGCAAGGTGTTGCTTGAAGTCCATCATCATGTTGGCAACCTGTTCGCAATGTGGAAAACCACGTTGAGACACACAGTGGGTGCTGTGATGACGATTTTTGAAAGCTATACTAGAGCTATCTAGAGACTCCAGGAAAAGGAAACCCTACACGACCTGGAAATTACCAGTCAAATGGAGCACAATGTGCTTGGTTCTATGCGATTATTTGTGAAAATCAGCCATCCAAGTATATAACCAGGCTTCAGAAAGAAACTTGACATTTGAAACGCAAAGAAGAGATGATGAGTATCAAAGATCGAAAGAATTTTCTTCTTAACTTTCGTTTGTATCTCATTTAGCTTCAGTCTTCAACTTTGCAGATCGATGGGAATTGTGTACCAGCACTACAAAACTCGAAAAGAGGATAATGAAAAAAGAAGTTGGAAGCTTTCATTTAAAGGTCTGTGACGAATTGATGTAAGGAAAAGGAAACCCTACACGACCTGGAAATTACCAGTCAAATGGAGCACAATGTGCTTGGTTCTATGCGATTATTTGTGAAAATCAGCCATCCAAGTATATAACCAGGCTTCAGAAAGAAACTTGACATTTGAAATGCAAAGAAGAGATTATGAGTATCAAAGATCGAAAGAATTTTCTTCTTTACTTTCGTTTGTATCTCATTTAGCTTCAGTCTTCAACTTTGCAGATCGATGGGAATTGTGTACCAGCACTACAAAACTCGAAAAGAGGATAATGAAAAAAGAAGTTGGAAGCTTTCATTTAAAGGTCTGTGACGAATTGATGTAAGGTTTCGAAATCAGTTGAAACATTTAAGAAGAAAGCCTACAGTTACCAGGAAATGCACGAAGTAATGAGTACTAGCAACAACATTTCTTCCTTACTTTCGTTGTTAACGACTTAGATTTTGCAAAAAAAAGAAAGAACGGGTTAAAATGTGATTTCACTAAAATGCTCGCTATCGGAGTTTCCTCTATAGGAGACAAATTTGTGGATGTTCATTTCATCTCAAAGATCACATTTCGAAAGCTAAGTTGAGATTCTTCAGAACTTTTAAATTTTTTACCTCATGGATAGACATGGCTACCATAAAAAGGATAAAGGATAAAGCTCTCGGCGTTGATCAATCCCTGAGGGATGCGCCATGCATTCGACATCATTAAGTATCGTTGGAGGTGATTGAATGCATATCTGGCCTTTACAATGATTCGCGGTAGCCTTCCGATGTATCGAGCCAGTGCTTATGCTCCCAGACAAGTCTGTTACCAATTTGCCGACCCCGGAGGGATGGAAGGCTTGGTGGGCCATGGGCGCATTTCACGTGCGCGCCGCAGTGGCGCCTCCAACCATTGCGCCACACGAGCCCTATGGCTACCATAGACATCGAATTTCATGAGCTCACATGACTTTACAACCACTGCATTACCGCATTACCATGAAGTCAGGTACAACGTGTATTTTTACAGTGTGTATTGTTTCACTGGATTTCCCGTTCTTAAGAGCCTGGAAAGGACCATGACAACATCGCGACCTACTCCACTGACTATTTCCATGCCATCACAGTAAAGTTCTAGAAGTTTCGAATATAATGTAGATAACTATACACAAAACTTCGTTCAAATATCGTAATTTACTGACCGATTCTGATTCCAAATTATTTATGGAAATTGCCTGGAAAAATGAATTCAAGGAGTTGAAGGTAAATTTCTTATCTCTGCTGATAAATGTATCGCTGAATTAAATAGAAATTTAGGTTTGCAACCAGATCAGAAGAAAAACAACTTGCTGACTTGTTTGTGGCAGGTTGAAAACTCAAAAAAAAATACCAACAGGTAAAGAACAAGCTATAGCACATATTTCACAAGTTTCACAAGCACGCGGCGAAGACAACACTTTCCGATGAAATAGATGTGGGAACTCAATTAGATGTTCGTCTCATGAAGAATCCATTACTGCCGGTAGGTACTAGGAAAACGTCTAGAAAAACGTGAACATTGGAAAAACTGGAAGAAGCTGCCCAAAAAACGATTGTTAGTCAAGTAAGAAATGCTTGTAACCAAAACTCCTTCACTTAACCTCGGCATTGGATTATAAATTACAACCTCGCGATTGCTGAGAAAGAAAACGACACGAAACTCTTTAGTTAGAGAAGAAAGGAAAGCGTACGTAATTTCCAAAATTTAGTACCCAACAATCAGAATGACTAGGACGTTTACGAGATGTACCTCTTCTAAGAGTTAAGAAAACGAAGAAAAGAAAAGCAAGAAAAACAAGAAAAGGCTATTTCTTCATGAGCAGTCCTCTTCTGGCGAAATAGTCCTTAGTTTTCTCTTTCAAATAACGTAAATAACTTTTTCTCCAAATACCCCACTGTAAGGCATGACATAATCTATGAATGACGGACATAACATGAAGATGATACGACAATGTAATGATGATGAGAATCCGTATAGTATTAATGGTAGAGTCGTATACGACTTGATAAGCGGAACTCGTAAAGGCTTGATTTTATACGTGTCGGAAGTCGTTCTTCATGTACTGCGGCTTACACTATTGCAGAACAAATGCTTTCGTAGGTGCACACAAATCCATTAAAGACTTAGGTGACGTTTGAGCATTTCCAAGAACTTTTTTTTGCGATTCCCAAACACTAAATGTCTTCTTCCATTGTCTTTGATCAAGTTTACAATTGTTGCAACCGGTGCCGCTGCAGAGGACAAGAATCCTGCTTATCCGACAGAAGGCTTCTTCCCGACCCAGAGCGACTAGCTGTTCCACCTTTGATGAGGATCTAAGAAAGTCTCATCATTACTATCACAGGATCCTAGAGAACACCACATTTGTTCAGCCTTCACATAATATTCTTCAACACATTAACAACCACGTTTGGTTTCGCAGAAACAGAAAAACAAGAACTCTGAAAGGGGTTTTCCGTCAGTGATTAAGTGTAGAGGACTTTTTATGAGCCATCTGTGACATTGAATCTATGTCTAGCAAGCTATGAATGGAATACAAAAGAGAGTACTGAAAAAATCACGGTAAACCACTGAAATTGGAGGATGCAGCGCAGTGGTTAGAGGTGCCCCATAACGCACACGCTGTTGTTGGCTCCATCTCACGTTTCCGGCTCACCATGCCCGTCCATACTTTTCGGTTCGGAAAATTGATACCAGACCTGTCTGCGATGCTGGGAGGACAGCTGCACCTACTTGAGACATCGGTAGGCGATCGCAAGTGTATTTATAGGTCAGATATGCATTCAATCACCCCTACGCGACAGCTTTACCCTTTATTTTTTCGAACCACTAAAGCACCGTGACACTAATTCGTGTCTCGTGATCGTCAGTGCGTTAAATGAGAACGGAAAACGATAGATTCTTAAAGTGCACCCAGACCCATGCAGAATGGATCATTTCTACGTATGAAGGAAAAAAGAATTGCTGGGAACCACACATGGTATAAGAAACAGTCATTTAAGGATCCAAGTATATAGTAGTTGAAAATTTGTAACTACAAAGAATATCGACGCAGTTAAATCTGATAAGCTAAACATACGTACTTCTTGCCAAAAATAACGAAACTAAAGGACATTCGTATTGGAAAAAAGTATGCTGCGCTTCGTGTACCTCGAATGACGCAAAAAAAGGACAAATGGATGTTTCGTCCGTCAGCCTACAAGAGTCTTTTGATCAATAAAAAATGATTTATAACAGAAAAAAGTGAATAACGGATTGAATATGACAGATAACGAAACATAGTCCTCTTGTGCAAAATTTCTCCTCTTCAGCCTAAATTTCTGGGGTTTAAAAGCAACTGCCTTCTATATTGATTACTTAACTCTGAAGGCAATTATATCTGCGTGACGAAGTGAAGACAATAAATACAATAACGGAAGCTTACTGAAGATGACTGACGAAGAATAAGGATTATAACGACGACTTGAAGTCAATCATCATGAAGATGTCATCATTATGGACTTGGGTTCCGAAAACGTAATGAATAGGAAAACACAATAATAAGAATGAAAAGGAACATTGCTAATAAACTTGTCTAACAACAAGCAATAACATACAGCAACGCTAAGCGAAAAAAGTAAAGAGAGCTGAGCCAAATTCTTAACGAAATGAACGTCAAATAAACCCGAAATGTGATTTTTGCTTCTTACATCTCATAGTTGGAACTCATCTAAGTGAATTTTAACTGCAGTTTAGGCATAACTAGGTTCAATGCGGACCTGGGCTCCCCAGATCATTCTCGTTGATGGGTGACTACTGGTGGCATTGTTAAGGTAGAAAACTGGCTGAGAGAAAAGCAATGCAAGGACCTCGGTTGGTGTAGTGGACAACACGAGAGTCGCTGGAAAGGATAATCGAGGGTTCGAATCCCAATGCTGAGTGCTGAGTTTTGTTCATGTCATAGCATCGCTATGGTTGGATTTCACATAGTACCCTGTCATATGTTAAAAGAGTATGCAGCAAATAAAATTCAAGGTATATTAATGTCAATTTTTGCAAACTTTGATGCAAATTAATAGTAATTCTTCGTATTCTTGTTGAGCAAACGCCAGATGTTATTTTTATTCTTTATTCACAAATAAGCAGACGTTTCGGCGGACTTCGCCTTCCTCAGAGCCTCGAAAGATCAAATTGACAGCAATCTATTCGGCAAAACGCCTCCATAACCAAGCAAAGAAAACGCTAAACCAAGATTTCAACCGCAATGAACACAGCTTTGCGCACTCACCACTTTCTATGAGGCTTTCACTGGGTATGTCGCGTGGAGACCAACCGCACAGAATTCACATGGAAGCGTAATGTGCCTTTCCCATCAGAACAATGGGCTTATGTACTGCCCAGTATCTCGTGTAATAATAAGACATTCTTCCCTGCGGTTCATTTTCGGATTTCTGGAATTAATCCAGAACGCCTCGAGAGTTTTGCGCGCTTGTGTCTCGATTCCTCAAAAATGAATAGGGCTTCCAACGAATAAAGTTCAGAAAAAGAAAGAAAAAGATGGACTTTATTACGTCGAATTCTATCCGGCAGCATTATTCTCAAAGGAAATGCTGTAAAATTTTAAGAAGAGATCCATGGCTTAGCTTGAAAAAAATTTGCTGTGTATAGAAAGAGCTAATTATAGAACACCATCAGACTTTATGACCCTTGAAAGTCAACTCGCCCAAACAGCTCATTCACATTTATACGGAAACGTAAAATCTAGGAATATTAATAAGACTTACTATTGATCAATCAATTATATTATCAAATGTCATGATTGATAGAATGGAAGACATAAAACATGCATTTTATTAGGATACACATGATAGACACTATTTCGAACGAAATTAAATAAAGCTCTCCGCGTTTATCAATCCCTGAGGGATGCAACATGCAATCGACTCAATTAAGCATTGCTGGAGGCGAATGAATTCATGTCCAGCCTTTACAGTGACTCGCGGTGGCCTACCGATGTATCGAGCCAGTGCTGCTATTCTCCCAGAAGAGTCTGGTACCAATTTGCCCACCTTGCAGGATGGAAGGTTTGGTGGACCATGGACACGGAAATCGATTCCACGTGAGTGTTGTAGCGAGCCCCGACCATTGCGACACATGTGCTCAAAACAAGAACGAAGGTGGTGCAAAGAAACAGCTTTATACTTGGTGAATTGGATGCTTGGACGGCCCGTCCTCACAGGTCGTGCAGGTTCTAGCATATCCTTCGTTCTCCACGAAACTGCTGGTTAAGCCATTGTGGTTCGCTGGAACTCTGAGGACAGCCTGGCTAAAGTCTGCCCCAGTTCGTCACCAAAGCAGGCAGTCCCAGGCCTTTATGGATCAGAGGGGGATTTGTCACCATACGATTTTGATACCAGAGCGGTGGTGGATCTCGGTATTGATTTACTCTTAGCTAGGCTTTCTGATGGAAACGCCGGATTCCTTCTCAGTTTGGGAGACCCCGCCAGGGAATGAATCCCGCCGATATACCTCGCAGTCCGACACCCAGGAACACCTCCAGGTAATATGAGGGAGTAAACCGTCCAAAGGTACAGTTTATATGCATCACCTGTATCACCTGTAGTCCCGTTGGTCGTCGAGTGACTGAGCGGGCGCCAGTAAATCCTCCACCTTTCCCTATCACGTGCAAGAGTAGCCCAGTGGGTTCTGCTCGCTTTAGAGACTCGTCGAGCATCATATCTCTCTTCTAGGCTTTTCGAGAAGAACTCTGACCATCGGGTCGGTGGTATTCCTGCAGTACGTTTCACATCCCGAGGAATCCAGTCACTAACAGCCCTTGTCCATCGGCTATCATTCATACGCATTACGTGTCCGGCCCACCTTATCTTCGACTGTTTGGCGTATAGAACGACATCTTTGATTTTCGATCGTTGACGTAGGTCGGAGTTTCGGATCCCATCCCTTACTTGTGTGAAACGGGATACTCCTAGGATCGTCCTTTCGACTGCGCGTTCGATAACGCTGAGTGATCTTTCATCCTGCTTAGGTCGCGACCAGGTTTCTGACGCATACGTTAAGGCACGAAGGACGGATGAGTCGAAAAGGTAGGCACGGAGTCGGGTGTTCTTTGTTCTCTTCACTACATCCTCGATGCTCTTGAAAGCTCCCCAAGCCGCTCGTTTCCTTCTGCTCAGCTCTGGAGCTAAGTCGTTCATCATATTGATTTCCCGACCTAGACAGACATAACTGGAGCATTCGGAGATATTCGTTCCGTTGAGCGTGAATGGGGCAAACAAAACCAATCCGTTCTTCATGAACATCGTTTTCTTGAGATTTAGTCGAAGACCAATCTTTCCACACGCTTTATCAAAGTCCGCAAGCACGTTCCGCTTGGCTAATGTCTGGTGTTATAAGAACGATATCATCAGCAAAGCGAAGGTAATGTATCTGCCGACCGTCGATTTTCACTGCCATATTATCCCATTCCAATGTTCGTATGACGTTCTGGAGGGTGGCTGTAAATAATTTTGGCGAGATTGTATCGCCCTGCCTAACTCCTCTCTTGACGTCAACGTTCATATCGTTGTAGAAAGGTGAAATCTTGTTTGTGAATTTTTGTACAGCTCACGAAGAATCATTATGTACTGAGTAGGGACTCCTTGACTACCAAGGGCTTCCATGACTGCTTTTATCTCAATTGAATCAAAAACATTCTCTAAGTCGATGAAAGTGAGACAGAGCGGTATTTTATACTCCCGTGATATTTCAATGAGCCTTGTTAACGTGTGAATGTGGTCCATCGTAATAAATCGTTTCTGAAACCCTGCTTGCTCGCACAGCTGTCCTTCGTCCAGTGTTCTGCCAATCCTGTTCAGGATGACTCGAGTGAAAAGTTTGTAGACTACAAACAGCAAGCAGATTGGGCGATAGTTGCCTATATCGTGTAGGTCACCCTTCTTGAACAAAAACACGGTCTTGCTGGTTTTCCACTGAGTAGGGACCTTGCATTCAGACAGGTAACGTGTTGCATTCAGACAGGTAACGTGTGAAGAGCCAAGCCAGTGTGCTTACGAGGACTGGTGGAAGGTTCATCAGATGTTCTGATCTTATCCTGTCCGGACCTGGTGCTGTTCGATTTTTCACCGACGGAATGGCATGTCGGATATCGGGAGAGCCGGTGGAACAGCATATCCATCCTCTTTTACTTCATAAGACGGAAGATGGACGTGGCTATCGAAAAGATCTGAGTAGTAATCGTGGATGATTTTCTCCAATGCCTTTCTGGACGCTGTTATTGTTCCGCAGGGGCGTCGGAGTGCAATCATCTTGGTCTTGTAATTGGCGAAGCTTCGGCGGGCTTTGCGAATGCTTTTCCCAGCCTCTGCAGATTCGACCATTACTGCTGCTCTTCTCTCTTTAAGATCTTCTTTTATCGCCTGTCTGCATTGTTTCGCAAGCTCGGACGTTAGTTCGCGGTTGCCTGCAGCTCGCGCGAGTCCACGCTGGCGTATCAGCTCGTGTGCTTCTAAAAACAGACGTCTCTTGGTGACCTTCGAACTCTCAGCTTTCATGGCGCTAACGTGAAGATGTTGAATGAGCCGATCGTATTCCTCGTCGATGTTGTCGACAACGGCATCCACCCAACAGCCGACTAATGAGTTGAATAAGTCCCAGCTTGTGGTAGTTCTGGGACTTCGGTTTTTGAACAATTGACTCGTAGAATACAATCCGCATAAAGCGAGAACGCACCCACACACGCATGCATGAATACGCCTAGCAAATACAGAATGTATGTGCCAAATCGGCGCAGCAGAAACAGGGAGTTCATCCCCTGGATCCACCTGCGTCTCAGGGAAACAAAGGTCGCTTTTGGTCCGCGATTAACCCCCTATCCGCCACCTGGGGACGAGCCACGTAGCCCTGCGACTAACCGGCTCGAGATCCCTCATATGAGGGAGATCCGTGGAGTTTATATGCATGTAAATATATATTTACAAGCACACACATACATGTACACTAGTTATGTTACTCATAATACATTTGTACACTGAGCAATAATGATATCAATAAAAATCTTAAAATGTAACCAGGAAAGAGTCAAAAGCATACTCTGGATATGTTCGCTTACATTTTTATTTGTTTGCAGAAATAAAACACTAATTATTATTGCTACCATTATTAATACTATTATTATCATTAATATTGTTTTTACCGCTTTTACTATTCCTCCCAACGGTCCACCGCCTCATCGGGCTGGGAAAGTTCCTGGGTATCGGACAACGATGTACAGCGGAGGGGATTCGTCGCCCGGCAGGGTCTCCCAACCTGAGAAGGAGTCCAGCAATTCCATCAGAAAGCCTAGCTAACAGTAAACCAATACCAGGATCCACCACCGATCTCGGATCAAAGCCGCATGGTGGCATGTCTCCCTCTAATCCACAAAGGCCACGGCTGCCTGTCGTTGTGACGACCTGGGCCAGACTTTGGCCAGGCTGTCTTCGGAATTCCAGCGAACCACAATGGCTTAACCAGCAATTCCCCGAAAAATAGTGATTATCCTGGAGTAAGTGAACGACTTTAAGATTTGTGTTCTGACCCTCCCTATATATTTACATCCGATATAGTCTTATAAGAATAAGTGTCTGTTATTACTGTGACTCCTCACGTCACCGAAAACAAATCTTTAGGTGAAAAAAAGTGTGTCAAACGACAGCAATTCTAAATCAAGTAGCGTACTTTCACCTAGAAACTGAGAATTAACGTCGGCTTACAGACATTCTACTTTGCACAAAGTACAGTAAAAAGGACCGATCACAATAAAGACTCTAGAGTCAGATAGCCAACCGCATGACGACGGCTTACATTTCACAGTTTACTAAGTGAAATAAACAACGCCTAAATGGATACGTACGACAATCATTTGCAATTCATTTGAATAATCACAAAGTGACCTCGCGATTGCTAAGAGAGAAAACGACGAAAGTGATTTCTATTCCATTATTCCTTTTCAACTGCTCTACCACTTTGTCGCACCGTAAAAAGAACAAGAATAGAATATTTGGTCATATATTTTAGACTACCATTCTTCACGTCTGCAGTGCGGATTCCAGCGTTTCTTGCGTTCGATTTTTTTAAATAGGGATGAGTCATCAGAATATAAAGAATCATATCAACTTATATATTAAAGTTAAATACGATACATAAAAGAAAGTCCTTTCTTAAGAAATAGAGAATTTATCGTCAACTTGGAGGATCGCACGTGGCGGAGTGGTCGGAGGTACCCTGCGACACACACATGGGTTCGATCCCGTGCCCCAATCTCACAAATCGCTCCATCCTTTCGGTGTCGCAAAATTGGTACCGGATCTGTCTGGAAGGATAATAGCAGCACTGACTCGATGCATCGGTACGCCACCGCGAGTCACTTTATAGCCCAGATATGCATTCAATAACCTCCAAACGATGCTTAGTGAAATCGAATGTTTGGCGCGTCCCTAAGGGATTGATCAACGCCGAGAGCTTTATGATTTTTATCGTCAGCTCCGCTTCTATTGCGTAGAACACATTTACGAAACTTTAACAAGAACACAGATATAGACTTTAAAGAAAACCGAATCATTATCTGAAAAATGTCTTTTTCGCCGAAAATCGTAACTTTGGAACAGTAGCACGGCAAAGCGGTCGCCATTGATCTAGACCATAGAGGGTGCTGTGCATTCAACTCCACTCGTAGCATCATTAACTCTACTGAATTTATATTTGGTTCATGCAATGACTTGCAAGAGTCTGGATATATCAAGCTAGTTTTCTTATCATCTTACACAAATCTGGCGCCAAATTTTCGCCCTGAACAGATGGAGAATTAGCTTTACCCGGGGTGCGAGATCGAACCAAAGACCGCAAATGCATTGCAGAGCACATCTACACACCACGCCAAACAGGCACGCACATTCATGACTGCTTCTTCTTGCTAGTAAATCCCCAAAAATGTCCGTTTTTTATGAAAATCATCACATGACTGCCTAACTTTTACGAAATTCTGTCGACTTTGAAATGCTGAAAAATTAGACAGAAAATAAGACTGTCTTCTTCGAAAAAGGGAAAGAAAAGAAGGAACCGAATAAAACCAATGATTCGTGACCTTTGTAATGTTCGTTAACTAAGTCATAATGTAAGTTATAACAAAACCACAGTGAAGAACCCATGTTAAAGCTGAGACGGTACTGCCCAGCGAGGATAAAATTTAATTGGTCTTCAAAGATGAATACTGAAAACCATAACTACTACATCGATGGATAAAAAGGAAGTAAAATAACATCGAACTCATTTATGCAATACAACTGCCATGAATCCTATTAAATATTAACAAGCATGATGTTCGAGGCGCGAAAATATCAACAACAAAAAGCGACGAAAATGATGAAAAATCAATAAGCATACTAAGGACGTGAAAAATCATCGACTCAACTTTTGGTTTTCCGAGAAAATCCAACAGAATCCACAACAACGTACCTAATACCCGTGGGAACGGCTAATGCATCGAATGGCAACGACTTCAAATCTTTCATCGAAGTCCGTCCTCCAACAGCCATCAAGAAGAAACAGGCAATATTTCCAGAAGAATAATGGCCACGTTGCTCACTCCACCTATTTGTCATCTTTTCTAGTTTTATGGAAGAATATACGAATGAAATATCACGATGTTCATAGTACAAGTCAATATATTGTTATACTTAACAGGTTTACACCAAATAGAACTAGAAATTGGAAACCACTAATAAATGCTGTACAAAGAATGTCTATTGATTGTCAAAGTCCATTGGCTTCTACAAAGACACACAATTTTGGAGGAAATTGCGTTAATCCAGAAAATAAAACAAACAAAGCTGAACTTCCAGCAAGAATTTACCACTATGGTACACTACCATCATCCCGGCAATCCAATTCAACCGTTGACCAGTTAACACTCAATCTCCTATCTTTAAAATTCACCGCGTTTTTTAACCATTTCATTGATGAATCTTCAAAAAATATACCATTTCAATACATAAGCTTAGTAAGAACATTAGTTGAATGACATGTGCAGCACAGTGGGTACAGGTATTCCGCACTACACATCGTCCTTGGTTCAATCACAGACCCTAAGCTAAGCAGCCGCATCCCATTGGGGTCGGCAAACTGGTGGCAGACTTGTCTGATTGGATAAAAACATTGACGACGTGATACCATGGTAGGCCCGTAAAAGGCCATGTATGCAACAATCAACCACTTCTACGATATTACAAAAGGATTCGCATTTACGGCCCATCTCCATCGAATTGATATCGAACGCTTTTTTTAAACATTGGTCGTTATAATACATTAAATCCAGTTCCGGTCGCCGTTTTCTGGGAGAGGTCACTCCATCCATGCCATTTCCTTCGCAGTGCTACCCGATCTGAAACCGCTTCGAGTGGAATCACCTAGCGCTTCTGGCGAAGCTGTGCAGAGTGGATCGTGTTTTAATCCACGAAACAGATTGACACTCAATACCTGAAATGATCGACACTGAGAGATTTCGACCATTTTAAAGTTATTTTCTCAACTCTTGCCAATTGTAGGTCTTTAAAACGCATTTGTTTCCAAACTATAAAACTATAAGAAAAATAATATATGTAATAAATCTGTATAAATATAATAAATATACTATTAGAAAAACTTTCAGCCCTCTTAGTTTTAATCAGACTCCGACGACAAGCAAGGTTACACTTTGGTAAGAACATTCACGTCTTACTAATCGACGAAATTCTTCAACTGCTCAAAGGTCTCAGTAGTAAACCTAAACATCTAATCAGCTCTGCTGGATCCTAAAAGCTTTTTTTAAATAAAAGACGATGATTGTTGAATAGATCTCTTAATGAAACGGATTGAATAAACACTCGATTTGCATACAAAGACAACGATCAGATGCAGAAATGGAAGACACTTAACGAAAATGCCAAGTGAATTCATTTTTTTCAAATCTTTCTACTCGCAGGATCAAAATTAACTCCATCAACGAGTTCAGAACCAGCCGTTGCCAAATTTTGAAACACGCATCCCGAACATTCTAAGGGTCAAAAATAAAAGAAAACAGCCATGATTTGGCATTAATAGAAATTCAATCCATGTGTGTAACTATGAATCTGGAATGAATAATACCAATAAAATAAAAAAATTTTCTAGAATAACAGTTAACTATTACTAATCGTACGAACACTGTTCTATAACTGCTGAAACAGTACATTCTACAAAAAAAGAGTAAAGCAAAGCTCTGGTAGAAAAGTTAACGGGCAGCTTCAACTGAAATCTCAAAAATCCCACTAAGAATTGACGTCCAAGACAAGATTTCCGATGATTGTTCGACAAAAAAGGTCGACGAAAGCAAGGAAAAGTGAAAACGGAAAGATGCGTGCAATCGATGTGTCAGGATTGGAGGCACGAGTAGGCGTGGTCAGACACTAACCGACAAGCCTAACTGGGCCTAATTAGGCCCGTGATTAGGCCCACGACAGCCCACTACGTCGGAGATCTCGTGGCATTTGAATTCGTATCCAGTATTTTGTATTATGGCGGGTGGACAGCAAATTATTATCTGTTGCTGAACATGGACAATTACTGTAAAAGGGAAAAATACACACATTTTCCACTGTTCATCTTGCCCGACTTCTCTGTACCAAAAACACTAAAATTAAATTAAGTTGCACAGAAGAACAAAGTCTCTATACATGAACAAATACTAATGATCCATATTTGTTGCCTTTCTAATCCTTGTAGCTATAATTTCTAACCAAGTTTTCGATATGAGTATTGCTCACCTAGCTTAAACAGCACTTGTTAAGTGAGGATGTATTTATATTGAAAAGAAATCTAGCTGATGTTTCGATTTCAGTCCACTCTCAATCCCAAGCAATTTCCTTTATTACTGATCCTGTCACCTAAGAATGGGCTCCACTGCTTTCACGGACATCAAAAACATTACAACTTTCGTATCCAGATTCCTCATGTTTGTTATTTTGACGAGATAGTGGTCATCGATAGCTCGTCAGGCGACTCAACAGCACTAGCGAGACGGCATCATTGAAAACAGATCACCCAGCACTAGTTCTCAAGTATTTCCCACTTACTGTAGGATTTCAGTTGTTTTGAACTTTGAAGATGCAGTGACATCGACTTACTCATAAATGAATATGATTACGTCAAACTCGGAAGATGTAAGTCAATCAAGCGCGATAGTGACGGACAACTCGTCCACTTCTGCATTCCACTTATATCTGAGGACAAATTGAAAAAAAAAAACGGATCTAACCTAATAGCTTCCTGCTCTCCACAACTGTTTTTCCACAGATCAATAGGAATGTTAAAGATATGTTTTTCAAAAGAGAGTTGAAAACTTAGTGCATTTTCACTACAGAGTATTAGATTCACCTTTTCTAAAGTTATTCATAAATTTTCCCTAACATTAAAAGGATCTCTGATACAGGAAGAACACTGAGCAAGGTAAAAATTTAAAAGGAGATCGAACTTTCAATTCCAATAGAAGTGTTCCAAGTAAAATAACATAAAAAAGATAGAACTCATAAAATCTTGACGATATTTTTTGTAAAAGTTGGGGTTCAAATCATCTTTTCCTATATAAGGCTCAACTCAAGGACTCACTTTGACCTGACCGACTGTGACATTGGATGTCCCAGTATTTCTGAGTACCATTTATCTCCTAATTTTGTAAAAAAAAAAATCTACCTCTCTCGCTCTTTTAGTGCCTTTTAGCAGAGTCGGCCGATAAATAGCCAATAAATTCTTGCTCATATTCTTATCCTATTTCCCATAGGGCCAATATGTCCTTTTAAAGAAAATATTTTTAAAAACACCGAAAAAAAACGGCTAAGTAGCTAAACTCTACAAGCAGCAAGTGCAGTGAAGTGGTTAAATATGCCGTATTATATACACATGGTTTTTGGTTCTATATCTCGTCTTGGACTAGCCATTTTCTCGTTTGTCTATGGTCGGCGAATTAAAACTAGACTAGCTTTATCAGATACATTCATATATATATATATTGAAGGTAGTGCAGCGGTCAGCGATGCGGACCTTCAAGAAGCAATGTCTTGGTTGGATCCTCTCCACAACTTTCTCCTTAATCCACATGGGATTACCTGGTTATTTTCGAAATTGCAAGGATAACCGAGTCGACGAGCATTCTATGACATTCATGAATAAGAAGAAATCCTCATCAGTAAACGGACCCACAAGCGAAAAGTTGGAGGAGCTTTGTGGACGAGGAATACGAGAGTCACGAATCTTATGCAAAAGTGCTGGCATCCACACAGTAGATGTGATGACGGGTCATGCATATATAAATAAAGTTCTAGAAAGCTCTCGGCGTTGATCACTCTCTGAGGGATGCGCCTTGCATTCGACTTCATTAAGTATCGTTGGAGGTGATTGAATGCATATCTGGCCATTACAATGACTCGCGGTGGCCTGCCGACCGATGTATCGAGCCAGTGCTGCTATCCTCCCAGACAAGTCTGGTACCAATTTGCCGACCTCGGAGGGATGGAAAGCTTGGTGGGCCATGGGGGCAGGGATCGATTCCACGTGCGTGTCGCAGTGGCGTCTCCAACCACTGCGCCATATGCGCCCTGATATACATATATATATATATATATATATATATATACTCTGACTGAATCCACCAATAGATCAGCGGAAAGTCACTGCATAGAACAAATGGCACCTTCTTCGAGTATTAAACTAATACAAGGTTAATAAAGAGATCTATGCGGCCAACGTCTCGATGTCTTCATCTTCCTCAGGGTCGGACTGATCGGAGTCGGCGATCCACAGGTGGTCGCCCTCGCAATATGGTTGTCTGTCGTTGTATTAAGAAAAATATGTATTAAGGACTTATGCGGTGCTACGAATGGAGCCGAATGCATGACACATCCCGAAGGAATAGCTCAACGCCAAACGCCTCATCCTTCTACCCTATTTAATGACGTAATGGATTTTTTTCAGAAACAAGCAAGGTTGTACAGCAATATAGAAAAGAATTGCAAGATTTAAGAGCTCATAGCACAAGTTTATACTCATTTAATTACATTATTTTCATTTATTTTTTATCTATTTCTTGTTTGTTTCATTTATTTACTTATATTTATTATTTAATTACACTATTTTATAAACAAACTAAATAATCGATGGCTGTATTTAGAAAGACATTCCTATGAATTCTAAATTTAATACTGCGAAAGTCGTGAAACTTTTTTAGAAGAGATGCAAAAGATCTCAAAGCCAACGTCATTCTAAGAAATCCAATAGCAAACAAAATTTATAATGATGTAAAAATGGATTGGTTCTTTATTAAATCTATCAAGGAGTATAAAAAGTCTTCTGGAAGAGACACAGCAAAAGCTATTCAAATCCAGGAAAAAATCAATATCCTGCTAATCCTGAAACTAAAGAGGCAGACAAAAGTCCTAATGAAAAAAATATAGCAAAGTGAGCTTTTTGTCGAGAGACTAAGAAACGTTTGGGAAAACCAGGGTTTGATGAAGTCGAAGACATTTTTGAGATGAACATCAAAGTCTCGTTATTATTTTACTTCTGCAGAGTGCAGTATTTTACAAATCCTTGCGAGACGGGACAACTGCAGTGATTAGAAGTGCCAATCAGTAATACGAGCAAGGTCGCTGGTTGGTCCGCAAACATGGTCAACGAAGCGTTCCATCCCTCCGAGGTCGATGATTAGAAAAGACTTAGCAAAAGCATCCTCCGATCCACGAACGTTGCGGACTGCCTGTGGTTAAGATCTGGGAATGCCCTAGCTCGGCTATTCAACGATTCCAGAGACAATGAAGGCGACCAGGGATCGAGGCCATTTCCGAAGAACACAAAGACGAAGGTTCAAGGCCACTTATGAAGAAGACAAAGTTCTCAAGTAGGGCTAGAACAATGTGCAAATCTGAAGGCCATCGTGGATGAACGAATGTTAGGATCAGCACAATATGCGATGCCGGATGATGTATGAAAATAATTAGAAATAGAAAGTAAGAATGCTGAAAAGCTTAAGCTGGAAATGGATGACGTTTTTCGCAATGAAAGAAGCCATAGAGGAAAAAAGCAACAATACGATGAAACAAAGTGCCAATCGCAAGGAAATACAACCACGTAATCAAAAATCGATAGTAGATCAAAGCTAAAGAGAATAATCGCTGAAAAACGTTCATTTTCAAGTCTTAACACCCTCATGATTTCAAAACTAGAATAACCTATTGGAAACCCTAGCTGAAGACGTACGTCATTCTATACAAACCCTTTATTTGTTTTAAGTCATAATTGCAGAGTCAAGAACGATATTCACCGCTTATTTCTACTATTCTTCCGAAGGATGACGAGATTCATAGCTCATTGGTGAAGTCGATGGGTTACGCTGACCAACAGCAGTTCATCATTGAGTAAACAAACAAAGTGAACGTTCTCACGAACGAGACAACAAACAACGAACGACAATCGTCATCCACATCCTAACAGCAGAAAATGAATGAGAAATGAAGTTGTGTAGTTGTCGTAAGCCCCACCGTCGGTAGCCTCACCAGCAGAAAGCTTGTTTACGAAGAACACGATGCGGGCCAGAGCATTGAATGACGGGGAAGTGGTTTTCCGCAACTGCCATATGAGTAGGAATGATTACAATGCCCATCTTAACACCAAGAGATCCAGGTGGACTGAGTTGTGTTTATAAGGCGCGAGGAAGTGACCGTTCGAACTACAAACCGATATATCTCAGCTCTTAATGATCTGTAGTAATAGAATCAATAGCATTTAGAATCCTTGCCTGCAAGACAAATGCTCTATTCCTCTACCAAAATGAGATTCTGATTTCCTGGAGCTCGGAAAATACAAGTTTTCACTTTTTCTCCTAAAAGGTCATATTTCGAGGACAAAAGCAATTCAGTACAGCAGGATTTCGTCTAGAACACGATAAAATAAATAAAAAATAAAGCACTCGGCGTTGATCAATCCCTTGGGGATGCGCCATGGATTGAGATCGTTTGAAAGCGATTGAATGCATATTTGGTCTTTACAATGACTCGCGATGGCCTACCTATATATCAACCCAGTGCTGCTATCCTTCCAGTCAAGTCTTGTACCACATTGCCGAGTGTATTCGACCTCTGCGCCACACGATAGTGTTCCAATGCAGCGCTTACGTGAAAAGCTTTACAGGTTCGAATTTCACTCCCAATTTTTTCTCCAAAAGTTTAATTATAAACACATTTACAGCCGAAATAAGACTCCATATGCGTCATATATTCTCTTAATGCAATATAACAAATTCTCTTCTGCAAATCTATGAACTTCTCAACTCTTCAAATACCCTATCTAAGAATTGTCGCCACTTGTTCAAAAAATCGGAAAAGTTAACGACACAGTTTCCCTACATTGATTTCAAACTCACTTTCTTTTAGAAACTGTTGCCCACTGCTTTTACTTAGTGCTTTTTTCAAGGAGGGATACAATGTGAAATACAACCACAAAAATGCTGAGACATGAACGAACTCGGACCCTCTGGTGCCTTTCGAACACATGATTATCCTTTCTGGGAGGTTACGTACTGCTCGTTACACCAACTAAGCCTTTGATTTGCCTTTCAGTCAATTTTCTACTGATTCCCGTTGAAGGGTAACTGTTGATGACACCTTTAGAGCAAAAAAATAGGCTGAGAGAAAGGCAAAGTAATAGCTAAAGTTGGTGTAGCACGTGGATTATCGGAAAGTGTAGTTGCGGGTTTAAAACTCATCTATGCTTTCGCGTTCTGCTATATATCAACATCCTTAGGGACGCGTGTGGCGCAATGCTCGAAGGCGCTTTGCAACACACACGTGGAATCGATCCCAGCGCCCATGGCCGGCCCACCAAGGTTTTCATCCCTTCGGGGTCGGCAAATTGGTACCAGACTTGTCTGGTAGGATAGCTGCACTGAATCGATAAATCGGTATGCCACTGCGAGTCGATGTAAAGGCCAAATATGCATTCAATCACCTCCAAATGATACTCAATGAAGTAGAATGCATGGCACATCTTTGCTGCCGAAATATGAATATGATCAAGTTTCGCCAGCCATTCCAGCTATCAGGGAGGTTAGCATTATTTTCAAATGGAAGCCAAATTAAAAGCAAGTATCTCCCAAGAACTTAGCGGATTTGATACAGTCTTATCGGTTACCTAGGCCGTGTTGTTAGTTAGGCGATGTTCATTTCTTGTTGTCACTACAGGTAATCGCTGGATATCCTAGGTAGGAGGCACAGATACCACTTGAGAGTTCGATTCTTCTATGATGCTAACATTTCTAGCATTGGTTTTCACTCTATTTGACATTCGAGTGCAAATATCGAACTCTTTCTCAACAAAGAAATTCCCGTTACGTATGAACCTCCACTGAACATCATATTTTGATATCCAGAAACGATTCATCCACGATGAATACCTAGGCAGACTTTAGTACAACGAGCAACAAGACATCGTACAGTGAGATCCAGCTCGTCGACCAGATTTCTCTCCGGTTGACGAAAATCAAAACATAAACCTTTGGACAACGCACAATTTTATCAATCTTTAGTAAACAACAATCATGTGTAACAGCAAGAAAATACCATGTTATAACCTCAAATATGCAGCCAACTAGTCAGTTCAACCTACACGAAGCCGGAAAAAAATTAGTGCCTCTAGCTTTCAATAAGCTCTTTCAAGTCTTAAAATATAGCTAGCTAGATATTTGCACTTTTACTGCCAGAAGAAAAACATGAAAGATTTAAACATCAAAAATGCTAGAAAATGACAAGTTGAACGTAACACAATGTTACGTGAACGAAAAACAAGTTCTAAAACTTCTACAACTTAAACTCAATACATGAGCTTAACGCCTTTCCTAACTAAACATAAAATCAACGCGTTTCCTAGCTAGAAGTCTAGTCGCATTCATAAACTTTTCAGACTCAGTCCTAGGATACAACTAGATCATACGCAGCCAAAGAACAGGTATATGTGGTTCTCGAACAAAAATTAACCTACGGTCAATATCATAAGGCAGTGGGAAAATTCATATGCGCTAACTTTTCAGTTTACGAAACTGGTTGGTAGCTGTATTGTCATTTATCGTAACAATAAACTGTGATTATAAATACTGTATCCAAATACTAGCGATAACGAAAAGCGTGCTCAGAAAAGAGATGACAAGAAACTGATGGGACAAATCAAGGTGAATCTTGTTTCCAGATAGCTTTCACTGCGAAGCGAACCGGTTCCAAAGGTAACTGGGAAAGACGGTCGAGCCGCTAAAGGAACTGGCCCGATCTCTAGCGTTGATACGGGAAATACAATACATGTTTTCATGAATGTCTTGCACTAAAAATGAAACACATTCACTACAAGTACAAGCAGGTTTAAACCTAACAAAGAACAAGAAAAAACAAACTTAAAATCAAATTACGAAGTTGAAGATTCAAACACTTCTTAACTGTACAGAGATATTCGAATTGGGCTACCCAAACAAATTCATACTAATGACAACCACAGTGAGTCCACTGGCAAAAAAACCAGCTCGTCCACAAAACCACGTCCCGCCTCTTCAGGAAGTTTAACAACAGATAACGCTAATAATAACCACTATGGTACGCACAGTCTCCCAACAGTTTACCGCCTCATCGTGGCTGGCAGGTATTCCTAGGTGTCGGGCTGCGAGTACATCGTCGGGATTCATTTTCTGGCAAGGTCTCCAATGCTCAGAAGGAGTCCGGCGTTTCCGTCAGGAAGCCCAGCCAGAAGTAAACCAATACCAGAATCCAACACCGTCTTGGTATCAAACTAGTCACATGGTGGCAAACCTTTTCCTGAGCCACATGGGCGGCGACTGCCTGAGGTGGTGACGAGCTGAGGCAGACTTTGGCCAAGCTGACCTTTGGACTCCATGGAAACACAATGACTAAACCATCAAAACTCCAAAAAGTGGAGAATATGGAACCCTCACAACCAGTGAGGATGAGCCGTCCAAGTATCCAAGTAAGTATGGTACGCATAGACTCCAGTGGTTTATCTACTCGCCGTTGTGCGGTGAATCAGGTTGTAGGAGCTCGTACTCATATACATCTACAATGGACAAGGATCCAATACTTTTATCAGCAAACTCGTATACAACTAGGCCCATGCTTACATAGTCCGATGAGCCAATCGTTGTTACCTTCTCATCAAGTTTTGTATGTTAATATAAGGTAGTATTTTCTCGAAAAGCAGCACTAATTCATATTATTTTCATGCTCACTTTTCTTACGCACCATGCAAATCCACCTATACTTTCACTGAAGTGGTTCCATTAAAAACAACATGAATTGAAATAGAATGAAACAGCAAATACGCATTACAGTGCCGAGGCCATGGCATTCAAATTCACATCGAAACACAAAATTTACCAAGGATTCACTATTGGCATGAAGTAGGTAATATATTAGCAGCATAATGCGCTTTATGGAACAAAAATAAGACGAGAAATGTACTTATTAGTACTGCAAATACTCTAGGTTTTTTCGGAAAAAGCCTCATGGGTTTTACATGACCTACTTGTAGAACACCATCCTTGAAATCAGAGATCTCAACAAATTTTCATAGAGTTTATTTCGTCACTGGCAAGAGTTAATAGACCTATTGATGAAGACAGAATAGTAGAGGATATCATGGCTTGAATCATTATCATTCCATGCCTTGAAAATGAGATAAAAAAGAAACGTACAATAACAAGCGTGTCGAGAGGGTCATGTCGATGTCATAATTTTAGAACCTTGAGCTGCCAACATTTGCTTGTCGAGGTATCGCCGGTACTCGTTTGCCGTTCGCCAATGAGTATTTCTCAAGACCGTCTAAAAATAGAAGGAAAAGTCTTTTTTGAATATGTCTACAACCACAGTGATGCTAAGATATTTGCAAAACTACGAACCGCAGGTGTCTGCGGTGAGGAACGAACGTATTATTTCCTTTTTCGGGGGATAAAAAGTTCACCACCACATCATGCGTGTCCCTCGTTTCGTCTTTCTCTCAGCCGTGTTTTTAACTTATACGTGCTATCAGCAATCACCCGTCAACGGGACTGATATGGGGAGCACAAATCAGTATTGAACCCAGTTAAGCTGAATATACCATACCACATAACGAATTTATATTATAGGTGCAATGCCAATTCGTGCTCCCTAGATCAAACCCATTGACAGGTGTTTGCTGGTGGTACTGTTAGAGAGAAAACTAGCCGAGAGAAAGGCGAAACGAAGGACCCTCATGGTGTCGTGGTGAACCCCCGAAAAGGGTAACAGCGTGTTCTATTCCCACCAGAGATACCCGCGGTCGGAAGTTTTGCAAATATCTCAGCATAATTGTGATTTTATTTCACATAATACCCTGCCGTGAAAAAATGTAGTACACGGTGAATAGGAAGCTAACATTATGTCTACAACATTTCGCAAGCACGAAAGTGAAAAAGCAAACCAATAAAGTAAAACCTGAGGCCTTTTTGACTTTAGGTACTCCACAGCCACATTAGGTAGCCAGTTTCGCGATTTCATTAGATAACATACTGCAATAGTTGCACTACGTGTGCGTCCCGCCTGTATAGATACAATGATACAAAAGAATATTTCCCAAACAGACCGTTATTGAACCTCGGTAGTAAAATAATCAACGTGCATTTAAATTGTTTGGCTTATACGAGGTTGAAAAGAGATTTATTTTGGCTAAGATTTCGACGCCTTGGCCTTCATCAGAGACGATGATCAAGGTCGGTGGTCCACAGTTGTTCCTAAGATTTCGATGTGGCGCCTTCGTAGTCGTATCGAATCGGATCTTCCTCAGCGAAGTATCTCTCGAATGAGGCATAGTAATCGGCGACCGACTCGGTACGACTACGAAGACGTCATATCGAGATGATACGAACAACTGTGGACCACCGACCCTGACCATCGGTTCTGATGAAGACGAAGACGTCGAGACCATAGCCGAAATAAATCTTTTTACCAGTCTCGTATAAGCCAAACAATTTAAATGCAAGAAAAAAGGTGGTTTCCTCAACAGCAGTCAACTTCTAGTTCTTGTTCAATTATTAATAGTTCCTATTCAATCATTAACTGCAATAATGTGTGACTAACACTAGAACGGAAGAAAAACACCTGGCTATTGAACTTGCCAAAGCCTCTGAACGCACCTTACAATGAACATATACAGATTTTCCGGTTGAGGAAATATTTTCTATAAATTTCACCGCCGAATCAATCTGTGCTCTACCAGCAGACCCAAAAAAATCAACCATTGGGATATGGTGAAAAGCAACACCAGCGGCTAACCAATCCTGAAAAATACATAAAGTGAATCTTATGTGATATAACTAAATAAATATCGAGAAATTAACTTTTTCAGTATTTCTAACTAGCATCTGTAGAAAAGTGGGACTAAACACTTTCTACTTCGAAACCGACTTTCCTTGAACCTCAGTGTGCATAATCAATATGTATTCGTTCTTTGATGAACTTACGCGATGTGCGCGATGATATATGTTCGGAAGAAAAACAAGTAGTTACCAACGGATATTATCATTATATTACCTACCATCAGCATCGTGTATAAAAGGGCATCACTGAATGAGTGTGCCTCATTCGAGGACACGGATCGCTGAGGAAGACCCGACTCGACACGAAGGTTAAGCCGCCACATCGAGACGAAGAACAAGCGTGGACCATCGACTC
>MQTX01000108.1:722126-772707 GCA_009735665.1 Angiostrongylus cantonensis | reverse complement strand
TAAAAAGAGCGTTTTGAAAGTGATCAACGGAGCTAATTTGGGAAAGGTTTTTAAAAGAGGTCAGCGTGAAAACGCAAGCATTCGCAAGGAGTTTTCATGAACTCGTAAGTGAGACCTCTATAACTCAGGGGCAGAGTGTCTGTCTCGTAAACAGGTCTGCGGTTCAATCCCGCATGGAGTCATATCTTTTACCCAGAGCGCTTTGATCCAGGCAGCTTCCATTGTCCCTGAGATTTTAGCAGCATCTCCGTTCTCGTGATATCCAACGCTGCGAAATTGGGGGCTCTTTCGGGGTCAGGGGAATGAGGCCTTTTTTTTTACTCTTTACCATTTTGATATTTTGAGCATACCTACGTATAGCCTGCTGGGCTCTGAACGGGGGGCTGGGTATACTCACGGATAATTTGCCAGGCTCTCCCAGAGTGGACATGGAGCTTATTTGTTGCAGACGACTCCTAACCGCCTCTCATATACTTCCCTGTCACTTGATTGCAGGCTTTTGGCCGAATTGACTCGTAGAACACAATCCGCATAAAGCGAGAACGCACTCACACACGCATGCATGAATACGCCTAGCAAATACAGAAAGTATGTACCAAATCTGCGCAGCAGAAACAGGGAGTCCATCCCCTGGGTCCACCTGCGTCTCTAGGAAGCAAAGGTGGCCTTTGTTCCGCGATTAACCCACTATCCGCCACCAGGTGTCGCGCCGCGTAGCCTCGCGACTATCCGGCTCGAGATTCCACATGAGGGAGATCCGTGAGTGTGTTGGATAGATTTCAAAAATCCAAAGCTGAACCGGAAAGGCGAATTGCACTATCACACGTGATCTGGCGCCTTATTTCAAAAGAATTTTTTGACTAGTGTGGGTCTCGCTCGCGAACCCACGTGAACAAGCCCACGTAGCAGCACGATGAGTGGCTTTTTTAACCAATATGGTGTTTACTTTCACGTTAGATCTTCCTTAATACCATAAATATTTTACCGAATATAATACTACCGTTACATAAAGTCCGACCACTCTCTGAAGAAGGCGAAAGCGCCGAAATGTCAGCCATCGACCACCAGCACTAACAACAAGGACAGCGGAAACTTATACCAACCTCGCATTAGCTCCACAAAATCAGTTTATAAGATCAGATAAATAAAAAAATTCCTAGCTCAATTCCTGTTGCAGAATTCCAAATCTCGGTAGAATTAACTGAGGACAGTCCAAGCAATTGCAATTTGAAACCTACGAACACCGGTTTAGAGGCTATGTAGCGTTACACATAGTCTAAACTCGTATTTTTCAACATTATAAACACATTAATTCCTTTAAACAATGCTACTTCGTTGTAATTGCTTCAAGAGAATGAAAATTGAATAGGAAGCACATAAAGTGTATCTACAGACTAATCAGTACTCAATGTTTTGTATAAAAGAACTAGAAAAAGGATAAAAGGATAAAGCTTTCGGTGTTGATCAATCCCTGAGAGATAACCCACGTACTCGACTTCAGCAAGCCGTCAGAGATGACTGAGTGCATACCTGGTTTATAGAACGACATGCGGTGCTCTACCGGTGTATCAAGTCAGTGTTCCGATCCTCCCAAACAAGCCTGGTACGTACTTGCCGAACCCGGAGGGATGAAAAGCTTGGTGAGCCGGTAGCACGGGATCGAAACATGTTTATGGCGGGCACCTCTAACTACTGCACTACACGAGCCCTCTGTGAAGACTTAGATAAAATTATTAAACTGGTAATTTTGGCCACTGCACATTATGTAGGACCCATGTCAAAACTAGCTCTCCTTCGGTTAGTAATTAATGTAAAACGAGAATCTTAGGAGATATTTTTAAAAATTCAGCAACAAGAAATTCAACAATGAAACAAGATACCAAAAAACAAATTTATGGATGCAGTAATATATTTGCAAACTAAATCCACGAAAACAACAGATTTTGGTGAGCACCGCCAACTGCAAAGAAAATAGGAGCACACACGCAACACCAGTAACTGGTACGAAATATCTGATCATCAAACAGCACCCAACCCCTTTTTGATAGGCTTCAATGCATACATTTTAACTTTATACATACCCTTAGGAAAACCTGTCTGAACATTCTCAGTCACTACTCTAAGTTTCGCTCTTTCGAACAGTTGTAAAACAAGCTTCTCTGGTCGAGTCCAACTATTATCTTCGCTGTCGAATTCGGATTCTTGCTGAGCAGAGAGATTATCCTTGAACACTATTACACCATTTTCTGTGAGTCCATCCTTGAAAGAACAAAACGAAATGTGGTTGCCCTGAACTCATTTAAGAAAAAAAGGACACCATATTGTTCTGCACAAACGTACTATGCAACGGGATAGGAAGTTAACCATGTCAGAATCTGTCAAATGACCAGAACACCATTGAATCCAAATCATATCAAAGCTACACATATCAGGATAGAAATTTTGCAGTCCAACTTTTACTCTCATTACATTGCCATTGTCAGCTGTAAATTTCAAATCAAAATAAAGCAGTGAAGTAAAATCAAAAAAACAAAGAAACTCACCTACATATGAAATACTCTTTCCAAGCAATTCCGCTACAGGCTCCACCATGACCACATTCTTAAAGATAGGCAGCAGTAAATGACGAGTAACCCGCCCAATACCAGCTCCACAATCGGCTACTCGATTTGTGTTGACAAGCAAATTCTTTAAACAAACAGTAATAGAAAGCATTGAGAACTATGGAAACATTTTGAGTGAAATGAACTATACATACAACTTGTGGAAAACAACACCATCTCCTTTTGACTACATTGTAGAGATCTCAGCAAATACAACGAATTCCTTTTTGAAATAGTACAACAGTAGAAATAGGTGCCCCTCAATGGATTACCGCCTCATCGTGGCTGGGAGGTGTTCTCGGGTGTCGAGCTGCCACGTACAGCGCGGTAACTTGTCCCCCTGCAGGGTCAACCAAACTGAGAAGTAGTTCAGCGTTTCCATCAGGAAGACCAACTAAGAGTAAACCAATGCAAGAATCCACCACCACCGTCCTTGTATCAAAGTCGTATAGTGATAAATCTCCCTCTGATCCAAAAAGGCTGCGACTGCCTATGGTGGTGACGACATTTGGCAGAGTTTGTCTAGGCTGACTTAGGGACTCCAGGGAACCACAACGGCTAAACCAGCAAATCTTCGGAGAATGGAAATTATGCTGGGGTCCAAATAACCACTGAAGATGGGCCATCCAAGAAATCAAGTACGTGCTTACTTACTTAATGCTTGAACAGACCGTCCTCACTATTTGTGCGGGCTCCAGCATAATAACCACCTTTCGCAGATTTGTTGGTTAAGCCAATGTGGTTTCCTGGAATCCCGAGGACAGCCTGGCCAAAGTCTGCCCCAGGTCGTCACCACGACAGGCAGTCGCAGCTCTTGTGGATCAGAGAAATGTTTGCCATCATGAGACTTTGATATTAGGGCGGTGGTGGATTCTGGTATTGGTTTACTCTTCGTTGGCCTCTTGATGGAAACACTGGACTCGTTCTCACCTTGGAAGACCCTGCCAGGGAGACAAATCCCCCTGCAGTACATCACAGTCCGTCACCCAGCAACACCTCCCAGCCACGATGAGGCGCTAAACCGTTGGCGGGTTCAAGTACATAAGTAGAAATAGATGAAGTAAACACAATCGATGTGGAAAACAGATTAATGCACTTTTAAGGCTCTAATATCAGTAAGGATTTCGATCAATATTTTTTCAAATGAGTGGAAACAACAAAGCAGAACTTATAAGAAAAAACGATTTGACAACTGCCAATATTGTATGGTCAAGGGCGCGTAGCGCCATGGTCCGAGCCACCCTGCCATAAACTTGGGGTCGATCACCAAGCAAAAAGCTCAGCAAACCTTCCATCTTTCCGAGGTCAGTACATTGGTACCAAACTTGTCGGATCAGCACTCGGAGGACAACAGCACTGGCTCGATACATCGGTAGGCCACCGCGAGCCATAAAGGCCAGATATGCATTCAATCACCTCCAACGATGCTCAATGAAGTCGAACGCATGGCGCATCCATCGGAGATTGGTAAGCGCCGAGCTTTATCCTTTTATCGTATGGGTAATTGCTATACTTCGACCTGATCGCATACTTTCAAACAGCTCCATAATACCTTCACAATTTCTCAAATGGACACACATGGTGAAAACAAAAAAGCCTTACTAAAGAGATAAGGTCAGCATTTTCTCACATCATGGAAAAATAGAGAAAAATGGGCTATAGATAGAATAAGGAAACCGAGAAAAAGAAAAGAGAATAAAAAAATCGATAAAAAGAAGAGATAGTTGGAGGGTTAACGGATTGAGATTAATTTACCCATCCTCTCGCAGAGCCGTTCTTCATAGCGCTCAGTCGAAAACGACCAATTTTTTGTTTACAGCGGACATTTTGGTTTTTTGATAACAAGAAATCTTTTCTGTAGAATAAGAGTGGTTTAGCGATCACGAGAAAATTGTAGAAGACACATTGCTCTACCGTTCTATGAGTATGAATGGCATCTGTGCTTCTATGAACTCCACGTTACTATGATCCATATTGCAAAGGTACTGCTGCCTTATTCTGAAAGTACTTTCCTCCTTAAGATGAATCTACTCCGGTGTTTCTCATATTCGCACATCCCGTGCAACGACCAGTGATCAAAATAAACCAGCAGTTAATTGTTAGCCCAGTTGCCGTTCAACAAAATTTCCAAACTCGCTGGTCTTCCTAAGTCGATCAATAAACTTTTTCGAAGGAAAGTTTTTTGTAAATCACTAAGTGTAGAGAATGGCTTATATGGCTTCACCACTTTCAGTTTCATGTTCATTCGAGTGGTTACTAAGTAAGTGTACAGAGTGCGGCAAAAAGAACTCTGGAAGCCTCTGAATTAACTATGGACACTATGGTGTCCATAAGAGGCGGTATGGGATAATGGTGACATATAACCATTAACTTGCATTTGGTAAGTTCTTCATATTAACAACGCTCATGGATATTGAAGTCAACAAAGCAAACCTGGAAGTTTCCGGCAAATATCAGCATTCGAAGAGCAAGAGGCTGAAGCCATACCTTTTTCCTCAATTTATCGATGAAAGCCTTCGAGCATTTAATATCTGGTATGTGCAGATTAGCGAAACCTCCGAGCATGCCGTCGATATCCTTGCTAGTATTTGACCAGAACTCCTCAGCCTGTAAAATACAATGTTCGTACATGACTATTTGTACAGAGCACTGCTTGGGAATTCCTGAAAACTTATGGAACTCGTAGAAATATCGTCCAAAACTGGATCTACGACAGATCACGAGTGATGAAATTGCTAAATCATCATTCATACATGACGGAAATGTCCGATAAACTAACCATGATTGAAAGGGAGGGCTTCTCATACGTCCAACTCCGCCTTCATCAATCAACCCATAAGTCAATATCAATCGATGTAGAATAAATCAAGCTATTTCATATACCTCGACTCAAATGATGGATTTAGAATGAAAAAACACTTCCCTCTCCCGCAAAGCTATTTAAACTAGTCATAAAAACGATAGGAAATAGGTAATGAATAGAAGAAACGAGACATCCTCACTACATTTGGATGAGGAATAAACGAGATAGAACATTTACCTTTCTATAGACGTCCTCAGGATCTGCTGGATCTGATTTCGAAATATTTCGAGCCATACGAATGCTCGGTCGGCAAAGACGACAACCCAGCACTACGAGGAATATTCTTCCTTCTCAGGTTTTAAGAAAACTGATTTCGAGAGCTACAGAGGAGAAGAGGAAGAAATCCACTTACACATTCGTATTAATATAACCATCCGCTTTGCGCTGATGACGTTGGTGCTTGATTTCTCATTGGGTCATACTTTTCGAAAGTTTGGGCAAGAAGTAATTCATATGATACGCTTAAGGTAGCAAAAATCCCTGAATCTACTAGAAACACTCCATGTTTTGCAGTGGAGAATTCTAGGAAGGAATATGATAGCAAAATGAGCAGGCACATGTCGTGATAAATCGACACAGCGAGTATACGGTGACGTTGTGGCAAGTTAACTAATATGAACAAGAAAGAAGTGCTGCAAAGAACCAAAATCTCAACGTCGATTCCATTTTTTCTCTCCACTTCGCCTAAAACTGAGCTGCACGACAATTCCGTGAAGCGAACGCATCTTCAGTTTGAAAGTCTAACGATGTTCATCTCCGGAGATAGGGAGGCGATGGAGGGATCTTCAAGTTCTACATGGTTGCTGTCTTGAAGGCAGTGATTTAAAATGGGAATGATCTCACTAGCACTTCCCTATCTTATGTAGATTAGTTGCTAAACCAAATCAAAAGATCTATACATTAAAGATTTAAAGGAGACAAGACATCAAAAAGCTGCTTTTCTAATAATACTTTGACTATTCCGACAAGCACCCGTTAAAGATACTAAGAGCTTCGAAGCACGAACGATTTCGAGGGCAGTGAATACCTGATTCTTCCGTACGTGCTGCTTTTCCAATCGTATAATTTTGTCTATGTGTTAAAGCTGTCACTAAGCTGAGTGACTTTTGCTCGTTGTAGATGCTTCACCCATTTGGAAACTTAGGTCCATTACACTGGATTCACCGCGTTCTTCACTATGTTTAAATAGTTACTACATCCTCCCAACGGTTTACATCCTCATTGTGGCTGGGAGGTGTTCCTGGATGTCTGGCTGCGATGTACAGCGTGGTGGTTCATCCTCCCAGAAGAGTCTCCCAAGCTGAGAACGAGTCTAGTGTTTCCATCAAGAAGCGAGCTAAGAGTAAACCAATACCAGGATCTGCCGCCGTCCTTGTATCAAGCTAGTCATGTGATGACAAATCTCCGTGTGATCCACAAGGGCAATATCTGCCTGTGGTGGTGACGATTTGGGGCAGACTTTGGCAAGGATGATCGCGGGACTCCAGGGAATCACAATGGCTAGACCAGAAAAACTTGAAAAAAAAACGGAAATTATGCCAGGGCAAGCACAACCACTGAAGATGGGCTATCCAAGTATCCAAGTAAATAAGTTATTCCATCTGTAACTTCTAAGGCGCAAGCGCACTGCAGTTATTTTCGATATTTACTTCACCAGTTCTACAGTTATCAGACCTCTTTTTCTTCTAAGCAATCATCCTTTTAATAAAGACGGGAACAGTGGCAGTAAGAAGAATACCACACACTGCAAATTATGACAGAATTAACCTTTGTTGTTCTGTGTGATCTATGTGGGTCCGAGCGCAATTTTAAGATATCGCGCTGATTCGTGACCGCATTAAGTAGGGGTGCTCTTTTCGTTGCTGATGTTATCTGGCATTAACGACGAAAATGACAACGCGAGAAAACGAAGGCTAAATGGGGAGGTCCATCCAGTGTGTGCTCTTGTAATGCTAATAAAGACCTATTGGCCCCGAATAGCTTTTGTGTGATGCTGCCGCTTTGGTTCATTCGCCTTTTATTAGAATATCAACAGAAAGACGACGGAGAAGCTGTATAGTGGCGATAGTAGATAAAAGTATAGTCGAACAGATTTCGTATATGAGACGAAGCTATCGGAAATCAACGAATACTGCCAACGTGAATCGTGTTGACGTTGTTATATGATTTCTTTATGCTGTAGAGATTATTATGATGGCTAAATAGTAGCGCAGTAGGCTTCCTTCATTCCAGATACCGTGTGGAGTGCTCCGTGTTATAAAACTATAGTCGAAATTACTTGCGACGTGTCCATCCTGTTGCTTGTGATGACGTGATCGATCTTATTTGGGTTGTGACAAGATGCAAACTCTACTGGCATGGAGTCTCGTGCTTCTCAACGATTGATAGACCTACAGTTGATACACATGGGTTCATTCGTGTTATTATTATGTTCATTAGCGCCGCCTGACTACGTACATCATATAACAACGTGCCAAAAACTGATTCACAGACTGTGTGCTTGTACACAGATCAGAACTTCTAAATATCTGGAATTTCTACGCGACTGAGTCCCAACCTTTTTCAGTGATATTAAACGTGGCCTGTGTAAAGTAAACACATCGCTAAGATAGGACGCACGTCTTTGTGATAGTCTGATAAGTTGATACCAAGCTTTCCGAAATGGTATGTGCGTCTCACTTTATACTAACTGACTTCACGTGTTGGTGGAATGAGCTAAATCTGCACTAAATTGGTTAGTGTTGTTCATCGCCGTATGATCATCGTTGCAACATATCATCCACACTATCGTTGCCGAAAAGTGTTGGAAAGTCTTTTGATGTGGAACGAGAATGAACGAACACTGCTGACGAGGAAATCGCTAACTGTTGCCCACTGAAGTCTGAAACATCTTTTTCATGTAACGCAGTAGATATACATGAACGACAAGGCACACAGGGTTGTTGGTTTGAATTCTCCCCGCAGCCATCATGCCTTCTATTCCTATGGGCTCATCAAATTGGTGCAAAACCTGTCTGAAATAGCAAAACAGTGTAACGTAGGCCACAGCAACTCGTTGCATAAGCCAGATTTGCATTCAATCACCTCTGACGATGCTTGACGAAATCGAATCCATAGCGCATCACTCAGAAATTGATGACATAGAACGCTTCATCATCTACCTGTATTGGATCCTCTGAATTGTTTGTTTTTATCGAAAGGAGTTTACTTCTTTGACTTCAAATTCATCTGTACAGGCTTTTTTTACAACTTACTACTTTAAGAACTATAGCTGTTCACAATGAGACTACAAGAGATATAATCTAATTGTGGTTCTTTGCGAGAAATTGGAATTATTCGCAATCTTTACAGTCTGGGAGTTTAACGTCCAGTTTATCTCTACTATGACCTGAAGTCATATGAACTATGAAAGCGAAAATTTATGAATCGAAGTCATAGAGAAGGAAAAATTGACATATTACTTACTACTTCACCTGTATAACGACGAAATGAAACGCCAATTGGTCGCGTTCGTAATACACCCTTCCGATTCTGTCGTCTTTCAATTGTTCTTCAAGCTTTGCAGAGAAAAAACGGTGTGGAGCGCTTCCTCTTATCCCAACACGTGGCATTCGAATGGATTTTCTTACGTGGCAGTCGTTTAGTCAGGAGAACACTTGCATACCACTTATCGGCATACAAGTGACTTAGAACAAACAGTAGTTGATGAGATCCGTTAGTATTCATTCCAGGTTATGCCACTAACGGCACGCACTGTGACCCTGTATGTGCAACTGCCTTTAGTACACAACTTGAATGCTTTGTCACAGTATCTGTACCTTTAATGTGGTATGTATAGCCGGGATGCGACTCTCCCCTAAGAGACACAACGATCTCATCAATAGTCACGTTTCCGTCAGTTCTGTAGATTTCCTGACAATTTTTGGTGACAAAGAGGAGCGGCCCGACCTCAGGCAATTTGTATTGCTTGCTGTAGCATGCATTATCAGCAAACTGGAGGATCAGCCTGAAACGTTTGTCCCTAGCCGTAACAACGAATTACTGGATAGCTTTGAGTATGTCTTGCATTCTCTTGTCGAATTCAGTATCAAGTCGTAGATGTATTTAAATACTTTTTAAATTCTCGCTTTAGTTTAACGGTCCATTTTACTGCACTGCAGTAGGCTGGCTGTATATTTGTTTTAACGGGAACATGTTTTATGGGATGGTCTCGATTGGATGTTATAAATTGGGTTAAATGAGGAGGCAAAATCCTTGCAAAATCCGTTGATTTCGTGTTACTAAACGAAATGTTGAGGTGACGTTTGCGACAGACGATACCGTCAAAACACAATGCATATTGTTCTGACACCACAACGGAGCGTAAACATGTGGTGTTCGTGGTTTTGTTTGCTTAAAACTACTACTTCCACTTGACGAAGGCTAAGCCTGTTTATGGTGAACACCTTGGAACATTTACCATCGTTACCACATGATCATAAGGAAACTCAAGCTCGACAATCTTTCAAAATACAGTGTAAAGAGAATGTAGCAGACCCAGTCGCAATCGAACCCATATACATCCTTAAGGCCACATCACGGAACTAAAACCTCGAAGTGGTTGCTGTTTCTCTCCAGGAACGTATTCATAATTGATTGGTTCTTCACTGGACGAATTCGGAATTAATGGGGATAGAATTTATCGCAGTTGGTAGCGGAACATAGGCCTTCGAGTCAGTCCTCGACACCGAATAACCACTAGCTTTAAGCAGAATGCTCGACTTCGTAAGAAGATGCCACGCGGGACTTTTCGTAGTTGATACGGGGCAACCTTTCGACACTCAAACTTGGGATTAAATCTTTATATACATAAAGGTAACAAGATTGCAACAGGAATAACAATGGAAGAATACTGGCGTAAGAATCAGGCAATGAAGTCGAACGTAAGACTCGATAGATACTCCCAAGACACCTCTATAGGTACCAGTGGCGAGGCAACGGAACAAATGAGACGAATAGTGGTCATGGGCATGTGATGACGGATCATCTAATTGCTTATGTACTAAGCTAAATTTCGTGTTTTACACTGTTTATTGTTTCTTTAAATGCACTGACTTATAGGAGTTTCAAAAGTAAGCAGGTGGGATGTTAGTTCAAGGAAAAAAGTTCTGTTACAGGTGAAAGCTTTAAGTACTGATTGCTGCGAACGGCTGTGGGTGCATAGTGGTTAGAGCCTTCCTACAGTATGCAGTGAATCGGTCTTTGGTTCGATATTATAGCCCAGGTTCATCAATCCTTCCACCTCACCAGGATGAGCGAATTGGTGCCACGTTTATCTGGGAGGATAGCAGTACTGACTTAGCACTGATAAAGCAACTCATGGTATTGGCCAGATATTCATCTAATCACCACTAAAGAAGCTTCATTAGAGCAAATGCATGGTGCATCTCATCTAATCGAAAATTAACTCCAGGAGCTTTACACAGTTAATTAGAGTTATCAGTTACCATATAATAGGAAAAGTTCTTCCAGGGATTTGTGCATACGTGAAATTGGATGGAATGTCACCGGGTGCCCAAGCAGGTATAGTGGTGATCTTCGCCATATTCCACTTCGAAAAGATGCTCTCTTGCTTTAGTCCTAGCTAGTTCACAGCATTTGTTTCTATTTCTTCATGAGCTCTCCTTGAGGGTGGAAAATTCCCTCATTATCAATAAAGCCTGATAGCTGTGTTGCTAAATGCCCATTTGTTCCTTCGTCTCAAAAAAAAAATTACAACCGATCCGGTAAAGAGATCAGCCGGCCTGATCTCGGTCGTTGGATAGAAACATTCAAATGGATTGCCAATTGAATGCACATGCTCTCAAATCTGCTTCCTATTTTTTTTCTCACCTGTAGTGGGAATGCTTAAGCCAAGTTGATTTACAGAACAGATAACCTATGTACGTGACACAAGTCCATTTGGGTGAGCGACACTTCATAGGTGGTTGCAATTTTTACCTATCAACGAATTTTTACTATCTGCACCATTATTTTAACTATATGAGCAAAGGCCTTCCAACAGTTTAGCTCCTGATCGTGGCTGAGAGGTGTTCCTGGGTGTCGGGATGCTATGTTGAGAGGAGGGATTTATCTCCTAGGCATGGTCTTCATAGCTGAAGACGAGTCCGGTGTTTCCATCAGAAAGCCCAGGCAAGAGTGAACCAACACTAGGATCTGCCACAGTCCTGGTATCAAACTAATCACATAATGGTACTTTCCCTGATCCACAAGGACGCTGGCTGCCTGTAGTGGTCGGGCTTAGTGACCTGGGGTCAAACTTTGGCTAAGCTAACCTGGGGACTCCAGACCAGACAACCAAGATGGCTAAGCTAGCAGAAATCCGAAACAATGGAAATTTTGCCTGGGCCCGCATAACCAGTGAGTGAGGGCCACCCAAGTATCCAAGTAAGTATATAAGCACAGATGGCAGCAAACTATTTATTTCCTTCCTTATTCATATGCCCCTCAATTTCTATCCTTCTTAAAACTTTTACGTTGAAGAAGATCTCTCACTGTCACGGAAATTAACGTATTCACTTTATTCTAGCTTTGCTTTATGGTTCGGTTGCAACAGCTATTGTGTCATTACTCTCGCTTTGTGGAGCATGCATGATTCCTTTAATTACCGGAAAAACTAGGCACAGGTAGGTCTATATTGTACGTATTATTTCACCCTAAATACTTCAATTCTTAGATGTCCCTTCTTCAAAAGTCATGAGCGTCCCAGCACGTCCACCACCTAGTTTAATTATGTGATTCGATCCAGAGATAAGGATACAACCGATTACCATGAGCCAAAAATACTCCCATCCATTTTGCAGCAGACATCCTTGAACACGGTTGTATCCTTCTAAGACCCACTGGATTGTTGTTCTTACTATTTGTCGTCGAGTATTGTTACGTTGCCCACTAATCAGTATTTATCCATTTAGTGCTATTTCATGTGTATTCTCCTGAATCCCAAAGACGAGGTATATTCACAAAGTCATCATTACGTACTGTTTGTCTACTGACAAATTATGTCAACAAATTTCGTTCAACTGTGTTATGCACGATGTGCAAGGTTTTAGACGTGGTGGAGGCATAAATCCCTTTTCAATCCATAGCAGGTAACTGCGACTGTTCATTAGAAGAAATGGGTGCGGAGATTTTGGTCCAGCACTAAATCGATGTCGTCTTCAAAGAAATGGAAATGGCCGTGCCGTGGCTCAGTTTCTGCACAATTCTTCCTGCAAGTCGTTTTCAGAGTTCATTATGCACCCTATGTGCATTCTTCATATTGTATCTATAACCAGCGAACCGTCTCTCTTAATGTGTTCTCAATCACAGAATGGGCTTTAATGAACTAAGTTTTCTTTCGATTCTTTATTTAGCGTGCTCCATTGTGCACATGGATCATCGCTTTTGCTTTCCTAATGCCTCTCGAAATGATGAAGATCATTCTTCTGCAAAACGAAAATACTGTAAAGATTTTTATCAATGTCTATTCCGTTTTCTTCCAAACTGATCAATTTCTGAACTGGAGCAGTAAAGAGGAAACAAAGGTGCTGTTGCTTCGTGATTCGCATGCGATAACGCTTGCCTGAAATTCTTTTGTTGAACGGATTCACACTTTGGACGACGAATGAGGACACGGTTCTTTAGGCAACAAACGTTAGCACAAGAAGGCTAGTATGGCCATGCCCATAGCTATGATTTGGATGTAATCCATACGACAAAAACTGCTACATCGGTAGAAAATATTTGGTCTGTAGATCCCGTGGTGAATCAAGCTCATCATTACTGAAAGCGTGGGACATCAGTCTGAAGAACTGATTTAGTGCTTCTTCGACATTCGTTTGGTACTGAAGGGAAAAAAGCCCTCAGCGTGTAACGCTGATCAGCGAACACGATACTGAGAGTGTAATCTATGTAATGGTGTCTATACGGTGCCCATCAGCTGATAGCCACAAGTGAATTTTACTAGTACACCATAGCTAATTTACGCCACTTTTTGGTTCCCGCTGTGTGACAAACGTCGTCCACCAATGCAATGGCGGCTTTAGTGTTCTCCCCACTGATAGATGGGTCGAAAAACAAAAGCTTACCGCGTGCAACGAAACTCACAATTCTAAGAAAACACTAAAATACAGGAGGATTTTGAGAAAACTCGTCCTAAACTCCCACTGATAATGAAGTACACAATTTCTGACCACCGATTGGCTTCTAGTGATCGGATTATATTCCGTAGTGGTGTCATAATTTAACAAGTACTTGGATTCACAGCAGAAGAAAGTCCGTTGATACAAGTAGTTTTGATTGTAGCTCCTATTTCCTACCTCGAACCTTCTAGTAATCTATCCTCCTCCACCGGCTCTTTCCGATCCAGTTATGAAGTGTCCGGCAATAACTTTATAGAAAGACTTAGTGGGTCCACTTATTCCAACTGAACCAGAATACCAGTAAACTATTCTTTTCACAAACTACCTAATTTGGTAAGCAGCGAATGGTGGAAATGATCGCATTCTGGTGGAAGAATTGGAAGAAGATGATCGGCAACAGATTGGAAATAACGGAATCTACACCGTCATCATTTCGTTACGGTATTATCCCATGAAAACAGTGAATCGCTTGGCATGTTTTGTCTTTTGCTTTTTGTCTCCTGCATAGCAATTGTGTGAAATCTTGTCGTATACTAGCTAAAGTAAATAGTTAAGGTCAACGGAAAGACTAAATACTTTCTTGCCGTAGATGCAGAGAAGGAAACCAGAGCTATCATGTGTCCTGAACGAATCATTTTGGTTCATTTCCAAAGATACCACGTGCTAGCCAAACTTTATTTGCCTTTTGCCGATTGTCTTAACACCGTACTCCAGTGACCATAGTATCTCATTCAGTGTGTTCTTTACCACAACGAGCTTATTGCTTGCTGTACGAGTTTCTTTACTCTAGAGAATTGGTTTCGGATAACACTAAGGTTCTCCTAAAGCTTTAAAGGATATGGTTTGATTATTTTTGACGTATGTGCCACAAGAGTTTATAATGTGATTAATAACTAACTCGAGAGAACGATCTCCTTGTGTAAAAATGAATACATTTATGAAAGAATATAAATTGTTATAACCGGGACTCATGTAATGTCTGTATTCTACCAGACAACAGACTAGGCTTACTCCAGGGTGGGATTGAACCAAAGAACTGTATCACGTGTACCACCTATAGACCCGCTCATCGTCGAGTGACTCGAGCGGGCGCCAGTAAATCCTCCATTTCTCCCTATCGCGGGCAAGAGTAGCACAGTGGGTTCTCCTCGCTTTAGGGACTCGTCGAGCATCATATCTTTCTTGTAGGCTTTTCGTGAAGAACTCTGACCGTTGGGTCCGTGGTATTCCTGCAGTACGTATGACGTCCCGAGGAATCCAGTCACTAACGGTTCTTGTCCATCAGTTGTCATTCATACGCATTACGTGTCCGGCCCATCTTATATTCGACTGTTTGGTGTACAAAAAGGTATCTTTGAATTTTGATCGGTGACGTAGGTCGGAGCTTCGGATCCCATCCCTTACTTGTGTGAAGCGGGATACTCCTAGCGCCGTCCTTTCGACTGCACGTTCGATAACGCTGAGTGATCTCTCATCCTGCTTACTCAAAGGCCAGATTTCTGACGCATGCGTTAGGGCAGGAAGAACCGTTGAGTCGAAAAGGTGGGCACGAAGTCGGGAGTTCTTTGCTCTCTTCACTGCATCCTCGATGCTCTTGAACGCTAACCAAGCCGCTCGCTTCCTTCTGCTCGGCTCTGGAGCTAAATCGTTCATCGTATTGATTTCCCGACCTATATAGACATAACTGAAGCATTCGGAGATATTCGTTCCGTTGAGCGTGAATGGAGCAAAGGAAACCAGTTCGTTCTTCATGAACATCGTTTTCTTGAGATTCAGTCGAAGACCAATCTTTCCACACGCTTTATCAAAGTCCGCAAGCATACGTTCCGTTTGGCTAATGTCTGGTGTTATAAGGACGATGTCATCAGCAAAGCGAAGGTGATGTTGCTGCCGACCATCGATTTTCACTACCATGATGTCCCATTTCAATGTTCGCATGGCGTTTTAGAGAGTGGTGTGCCTAACTCCTCTTTTGACGTCAACGTTAACATCGTTGTAGAATGGTGAAATTTTGGTCGCGAAATTTTTGTACAGCTCACAAAGAATCTTTATGTACTGAGTAGGGACTCCTTGACCACCAAGGGCTTCCATGACTGCTTCTATCTCAATTGAATCAAAGGCCTTCTGTAAATCGATGAAAGTGAGACGGAGCGGTCTTTTATACTCCCGCAATACTTCAATGAGCCTTGCTATCGTGTGAATGTGGTCCATCGTGCTAAATACTTTTCGAAACCCTGCTTGTTCGCATGGCTGTCTTTTGTCCAGTGTTCTGTCAAACCTATTTAAGATGACTAGAGTGACAAGTTTGTACACGACAGGCAGCAAACAGATTGGGCGATACCTGCCTATATCGCGTAGGTCGCCTTTCTTGAACAACAACACGGTCTTGCTGGTCTTCCACTCGGTAGGGACCTTACATTCAGACAGGTAACGTGTGAACAGCCGAGCCAGTGTGCTAACGAGGACTGGCGGAATGTTCTTCAGATGTTCTGATCTTATCCTGTCCGGACCTGGTGCTGCTCGATTTCTCATCGACAAAATGACATGTCGGTTTACAACATATCCGTCCTCGTTTATTTCATATGACGGAGGTGAACGCGGCTATCGAAGAGATCTGAGTAGTAACCGTGAATGATTTTCTCCATTGCCTTTCTGGACGCTGTTATTGTTCCGTCTGCGGCGTCGGAGTCTGATCATCTTGGTAATGTAATTGGCGAAGCCTCGGAGAGATTTGCGAATGCTTTTCCCAGCCTCTGCATTTTCGACCATTACTGTTGTTCTTCTGTCTTTAAGATCTTCTTTTATCGCCTGTCTGCATTGTTTCGCAATACTGCAGTGACCTCCCCGAGTGAATTTGTATTATCTGTGTTCCACTTTTCTACCAATATTCTCGAAATAACTCAAGCAAAAAGCGTACAGAAGCAACTAGGTAGTTTATGATGTCGTGTAAGTCCCCATTCTTATGCAGCAACACGGTTTAGATGATCCCTAATTGATTGCGAATCTCAAACTCCGACAGGTGTGACGTTCACGAGGTAACATGTTGAACTTTGTACCCGCCCTCACTAATATGACGCACAGGTGCACGGCGTGGGGTGCCGAAGATGGGTAGTGAAAGTCTGGATAACTTTTAGAATCATCATTCTGGATTTGTCACTTCTTCATCCACTCGCCCGAAGGCAATAATCATTCTCTTGTATGTTAACTTTTTATTTACTACTTATTATAATTTTTCATGGCAGGATATTACGTGTGAAACAACCACAATGATACTGAGATGTTTGCAAAACTCAGGATCACAGGTGTCTGTGATGGGGAACAAACGCGCTATTACCCTCTCCGGTGCCTAACTCGTTCACCACCACATCATGCGAGTCTTTCGTTTCGCCTGTCTCTCAACTAGTTCTATTTGCAGAGTTTTCGAGCTTGAAAATACCTCAGCACCATTGTGGTTGTTCCACACGCAATACCCTGCCATAGAAAATTATAATAGGCAGTAAATAAAAAGTTAGCATTGTGATTTCAACTACAGCCTTAGCTTAACTTGACTCGTTGCTGATGTGGGCTCCTTAGATCAATCCCGTTCACGGGTGATTGCTGATGGAGCCTATCGATAGAACTAGCTGAGAGACAGGCCAAACAAAGCACCTGCATGGTGTGGTGGTGGACGCGTTAGCCCCCGGAAAGGGAAATAGCGCGTTCGTTCCCCACCGCAGACACCTGCGGTCCGCAATTTTGCAAATATCTCAGAATCATTGTCATTCTCTTATATTTATTTCGCAAATCATCTCGTAGCATGAGTAGATAGCAACAAAGCTTCCATTCCTCGCTGTAACGTGTCGATGCTTCTGAGCAAATGCGAGATTGCCATCAGTTGTCGTTGTTGCTGTTGTCGTGGCACTATGCATCATAAATTTAGCTATCTATGTCCGCGGCGAAAAAAAAATAATTCAAAGATTGTGTTTTGTCTGTGTCTGTGAAAAAATACATGTCTCTTGTGGGAACACGCTAATTCATTTGTAGAAAACACAATTGTGCTAGACTTCGTTAAATATTCGCGCTCACATAGAAACTTGAAGATCAGTTGCTCAATCTTTGTATAAACAGAGACAAAGACAGGACGTTAAGAAGCTCTTTTTAAAAGGTACTATTCAGACTAACAAGGACCACACTGGCGAACATCACCATGTTGGTTTGTGGACGCTAAACAGGGAAAGATTGATGCTGCTTCGGCTTTCTGCCATCTTGCTGACAATATACTTCATTTACTTCATAGAATTTGTGGCGTATTATCGCCAAAAGCAACAGGTCTGTTTTACAAAGACTTAGTTGAGCAGTCGTTGTTCGCATTGCAATAATGCGTGGTATTCCCATCAAACAGTTCCCAGGATCCACTTTCTATTGACCTCGGCATTGGAGTATGAATACGTTGTTTTCTTGTTCAGCAATAGCGAGGTTGTTACACAACATACATTTACTTCCATAGAAAAACACACAACACAATACAACAGTAGCTGACGTTTTGGCAGTATCGCTTTCTTCAGAGCCGCTTTTTTACATGACTTCCAATGAGGAAGGTTAGAACAGCTGATTATAGACTATAATGTGGCATGCAAGAAACTAAAGATTTAATAAATTCATAGACGATTAAACTATCAGTTAGTGATAAGGGGAGAGTTTGTAGTTATTCCTCGCCAGTTAGATGCTGAGATAACAGAGGCACATTTTACTGATGCTACCCTTTATTGCCCATCATGTGAAAGGGAATACAAAAGTCAATATCCAAAACTAGACAATATCGAAAAGCGGCAAAGGCGGCAGGCGTAGAATCATCGGTTTTTCGCACTTTAAAATCAGTAAACCAACATGGCCGGTCTTATACCTACTTATTAAGACACATAAGTTGGTATCACCTGGTGATCTTAAGTCAACCAACCCGTCATCGTTTAAGGTTAGACCCATAATCAGCTGTGTTCTGGCACCTCGAACAAGCGGAACACTGCGAAATTGTCACATCACACAGACGAATGAATAGTTTGACTCCAGATTGATTTGACTCCAAACACTCCTTTATCAACGGAGGGGCATATGCAAAAGATGATCGGGTCATCAGAATGTTGAATAACAGCAAAATATTGCTGACATCCATTTCATGAAAAGGCACCCGTTGACGGGTGACTGCTGACGGCAAAAAGATCGATAGAACTAGCTGAAAGACGGGCAAAACGAAGGACCCGCGTGGTGTGGTGGTGAACGCGTTACTCCCCGGAAGGGACAATAGCGCGTTCGTTCCCCACCAAAGACACCTGCGGACCAGAGATTTTGCAAATATCTCAGCAACGTTGTGGTTGTATTTCGCTTATAACCTGCCGTGAAAATTGTAGTAGGCAGAAAATAAAAGCTAAAACATGGTAAATAAACAGTTGATTAAGGGTTTTCTCCGTTTTCATTAATTACATATACTTTGAAAATCGTCGTTCAGAGCTTGAAGAATATGTCGTCCTTCCAAGTAACAGAATCGAAAATCACCCAGTGCGCAGACACACTCACCAACCATGCATGGAAAGAGGGTTGCTCTCCTGGCGACCCGACTACCCAGCAGCTGCTCCCCGCAAATACCAGGTAGGCGAATGAGGTGCTCTGCACATAAAAGCAGAATATTCAATCGACGAGCAAAATGGAAATGTCAGATCATGAATACGACATAGATGTGCGTTCTCGTTCAATGCATTAACTGCATTCTCACTCATACTTCTCGGCATTTGGCGTAAAAACTACTGGAGTCAGACTATTCAACTAATCTCGATTGAGATTTAAATCAGAGGACGGTAGTAGGTCGCACAAACTCTCTGCCCCTCGTGTTCCAGCAATGTCGAAAATCCGGAAGAAACGGCCACCGAACAAACCAAGTTCTCCTGTGGCTTGAAGGTCAGTTAAGGTGAAACGAAGTTATTTGGCATGCCAGGGTTCAAAAGCGAAGTTTGGTGAGACAAATTTAAAAAGTTGAAAAGCATTACCCAAAAATTTGCTCGACAGGACCACTAGTCTGGTACCTATAGGTTAAGTAAAATTATCTATGCGTATGGTTAATAGATGAAAGGGATTTGATTTGAATAGCAAAACAACTGCTGAGTCGCAAATTGTGCTGACGTACCATTGGGAAAACAGACTTCAATTTGAGTGGGTTTGAATGGTGTTCCGCTTTCAATGTGATGGGCGTAGCATCAGCATCAAACTTCCACCAGATATAATTTCATCGGCAAGTGTCCACGGATCACTGAACATTGTACAATTTAAGGACTGAATTTCAGTCTCGAGCTGTAGTGATTTTGTTGGGTGACAGCGTGCACAATTTCATTGACGGTGTAGCCATTGGTGCCTCTTTCCATCATTCCATTCAACTTGGCATCTTCACCACCATTGCTGTGATTTGCCACGAACTTCCTCACGAACTCGGTATGCAAGAAACTTTTCACTATTTTTTTCGGGATTCGTCAAAAGCAAGGTAGTAAGAGCACTTTTTGAGCACAGTAATGATTGTGTTCTCTCGATGCAAAACCTAAGAAATAGCTCGCATGGTTGGTGCAAAGCCCACGTAGTATGGAAGTCCAGCAGCAGTTACGAAGTACTGGACCCAAGTTCCAATTGCACGCTTCCCATATCTTCTTTGTTTTATGAAATACATTAGTAGACCAAAAGCAGCATGTTTTGGTTGGAACGCTCAACAGGAGTGAGCACGTTCCGCTGAGTATGTGTTAGCTTTTTCAGGAGACATGGCAGTGCTCATGGAATCAGGGCTCACAATACGAAGAGCGCTCCTTCTTAATTTGCTCTCAGCTCTGACCGCGTTTTTTGGTCTCTTCATAAGCATTCTAATAGGCAAGATATACCTCATACTACAAATTATTATAATCAGTTGTTAATACAGGCCAAAATGCATTCATGTTACACAAGAATTTAAAGCGTTACTGTAAGTCATTAATATTAAGGACACTAGATACACCCAAGTTAATCATGAGCAATCGTGGCGCTATGCGCCTGAACAAATGAAGACCGTAAAAGTACAAAGAATTTCTAATTGGAGTATTGGGCCTTTCGCTTCTATAACCCCATACCAGATTGCAGCATTCAATCAGAGAATAATTCACGCGGATTTCTCCTGAAACCCCGTCTGCGAGCACTTCAACGCAGCTACAAAACCAATTTGCATTAAACCTGATTTCCATAGAGCGTTAGACAATAGATGTATGCTGTTCTGGACACAAAGGAGACGAAGAGTTTCTAAGCTTTTTTCAACTCTGTCGATGAATTCACCCATTTAAATCTAGACCATGACATTTCCGTAAAGCTTCTATATCTGTTTTCAAAGCCGCAATTGTGCCTTAACTATGTATGCCTTAATTACATACATATACGTAAATCATATGCAAATATATATATATCTATTTACATATATTCACGCTCAACGGAACAAATATCTCCGAATGCTCCAGTTATTTCTAGCTAGGTCGGGAAATCAATATGACGAACGACTTAGCTCCAAAGCTGAGCAGAAGGAAACGAGCGACTTGGGGAGCTTTCAAGAGCGTCGAGGATGTAGTGAAGAGAACAAAGAACTCCCGACTCCGTGTCCACCTTTTCGACTCAGCGGTTCTTTCTGCCCTAACGTATGCGTCAGAAACTTGGTCGCTACGTAAGCAGGATGAAAGATCACTCAGCGTTATCGAATGCGCAGTCGAAAGGACGATGCTAGGAGTATCCCGTTTCGCACAAGTAAGGGATGGGATCAGAAGCTCCGATCTACGTCAACGATCGAAAATCAAAGATGCCGTTCTATACGCCAAGCAGTCGAAGATAAGGTGGGCCGGACACGTAATGCGTATGAATGATAACCAATGGACAAGAGCTGTTAGTGACTGGATTTCTCGGGATGTCAAACGTACTGCAGGAAGACCACCGACCCGATGGTCAGAGTTCTTCACGAAAAGCCTAGAAGAAAGATGTGATGCTCGACGAGTCCCTAGAGCGAGCAGGACCCACTGGGCTACTCTTGCACGCGACCGGGAAAGATGGAAGATTTACTGGCGCCCACTCGAGTCACTCGATGATCAATGGGATTACGGGTGATACAGGTGATACAGAACCACGGATTCAGCACGTGTGGGTAATTTATGTCATATAAGGGGCTTCCACGAGTTTCTTTAATTTCACAACTCGATATTTCAGACTTGAGCAGTTAAACCTTTGTATACAAAAATATTAATGCAATAAAGACGGAGTGGTGATATCAAGTAAACACACTTGAACAGTAATGTTATCGGCGAGCAAAGATGATCTGACGAAAATGAACAATGAGGAAAGCTGACAGCGGCAAAGAATCTTGTGCAGTTAAATACTTAACTAATTTAAGAAAACGGTAGAAGTATCATACATCATTAACCAAAAAGAACCAGATACATCGTCGAATGTTATTATGACAATAGGGTCCTGGCAAGAATAAGGCTGTAAACAAAACTGGTCTTTAAATAGTGTTTACAGAATGGGTGGGGCTACGGAGCTATGGGTGGAAACTAGCGGTATCTGTTCCAAAGTAGGGTCTGGAGTGAGTGCACTATGCCCGTGTGTCCATAAAGATGGCCGAGTGCGATTGGAGCGATCGAGGAGCAGTCGAGGAGAGCATACGGCGAGAAGCACATAATAGCATGAAACATGAACATATATATACATGTCTATAAACATATACACATGTATATATGTGTATATACATAATCTGTTTTCTTAGCTGCTTCACACAACATTCGAAGAAATTTTGATGTGAATGAAAAACGCCACCATTATGTAGCTTGACAACGCTACGCATAGTTTATTGCAGCTTGAGCACCTAGGCATGCACAACATTGGCTGATTTGGTAAAGGATTCGATGTCTGACTTTAGCATTACTAACCATCTATATAATTTCATTATTCTCATTACTCATCACATCAATCTTTTCTTAGGCTTAACAGTGATGAACAGAATAATCTGTCAGTGGTCCTCAACCTTCTAATCTTCTTCTTTTTAGCGGCTTTTTTACAGGAGAGATAAAGGAAGTTGAAATATGGTTGCTGGGCATTACTGCTGGAATGTTCATTTACGTTGCATGGATCGATATGGTAAGATGCTCAATTCTTCAATTTATCGCCGGCAACCAGTTTCCAGTGATAAGCTTCCCGTATTCAGCTCGCTCACTTGAAACACGATGGCTCGCACATAGATCATTGGGTATCAGCCTGCGTTATACAATACTCAGGATTCACACTGGGATTCGTCATGATTTTCGCTCTAGGCTGGTTCGAAAACAATCTCTTTTCCAGCTGATGATCGGATGGGAAAAGAGTCATCAATCATCGGGTCGAAGAGCATATTTTCACTTGAAATAATTTCACATTCGCATGCTTGAATTCTTATTTATAATAGACCTAATGACAGTTCTTTTTTGTGATGTTTAAGCAGAATCATAAAGCGGTTTTGTTTAAAATGTTCGATATTGCTTCTGCTTCTCCTACAATACTGGTTAAGCTTTGTATGGATTTCATAGACAGGGATTTAGTAAATCGTCGCTAGCATTTGTAAAAAAAAGAATGGCAAACATTATCCTGGAGACTATTTATCTTCGATATTTTAATAGCACATCATCGTAACACTTCAACTCGCACTAAGTAATAAATATTTTTGAAATTTCAAAGTGTGACACATTAGACCACATAAGCTGTTTTGAATCCGTACGTAACAGCCGAACTGTTGGGATAAACTGATTTCAACCGACAGCATTGTCAGAGGAACATTAGGCACCGTCGCCCATGCGTTAATCATTTGTGTAGTTTTCAAATGCACGTGCACTCTGGATTAAGCATACTTAAATAGATAAAGACGTGCGTAGCGCAGTGGTTAGAGGAGCACTGTAATACACACGGGATTAATTCCGCGCTCCAGGCTAACCAAGCCCTCCACCGTTCCGGGATCGGCAAATTGGCACTGGACTTGTCTGGAAGGATAGTAGCACTGGCTCGATACACTAGAAGGCCACGATGAGGCATTGTAAAGGCTAGATATGCATTCAGTCACCTCTAACGATGCTCAGTGAAGTCGAATATATGGCACATCCTCCAGGGATTGATCAATGCCGAGAGCCTCATCATTTTCTTTTAATGGATAACCTGGGCTTGGGATGTCATCTAGCAGTTGACTCCCCATTCATTCGACTTCATGAAGCATCGTTGGAAGTGATCGAGTTCATAGCTTGCTCGTGCAACCCTCGGTGGCCTATTCATGTTCAAATCGGTGCTGCTGTCCTTGCAGAAAGTATAGTAGCAATATGCCGACTCCTACGGAATGGAAGACTTGTGAACCCAGTCCGAGAGATGAACCAACCACACATGTGTACTGTTGTATACTCGCTACACGCATGGCAGAGTGGCAGAATATTAAATACAGGGTCAGAAATCTCCTTAAGATCATTAGAATAGTCTATTGAGACAGGGATGACAACCTAAATGCCCAGAAAAGTCATGCTTTTCCCGAATAGCAATCCAACTCACTGCAATGGCGAAAGACGACATGACTTTCATTGTTATGGCCAAGATGCAATGACCAATAGTGCGACTGACTGCTTGTTCTGGAAACGACTCATCTATAACCCTTCTTGTCCTACCAGTGTCCCAGTAGAGTAGGCGGGAATTAACAGCGTATTGAAAAGGTCTAGAAAAATTACATGCATGGCAGCATGGAAATCTGGAAGTCACTTCCTAAGGAAATTTGTACTTGCATGTAGGCACTCTTTTGAACGTAAGACGTTTGAAGTATTTTTTAATGGTAAAGACTCCGTTACGTCATTAATTCCACCTTCCTTTTATTTCCGGTTTATGTGTGGACCAACAGCGATAATTTTATTACAATTCGCAGTTTTTCTAAAATTTACACATAATTAAATTAAAGGTAATCATTTTCATCCTTTATTCGCAGCTTTTTGTTTGTAATGGTACAGCACTTTTTCCATCTTGTAGAACGACATCTGTTCGAGTAACTGAAAAAATTCTGTTTAGCTATGTATAGGTTGAACTGCCTTTTGGAGAAAAAGGTGGTTATAAGATAAAGGAAAATCACCTCTTTTGCGGCCTTAACGAGATGTTCGCAGTCCTTATGTTCTTTCTCACCCTCCATACTAGAACCGTTCTCATCTGACTCCTCGACCTAGGTAGTTCCAAAGTCAACACCACCACTGCACACATTATGTTTACTCTTCATTGTTCTTCAGTGCATTGTTCTATGATACATAAACGATTCTTTGAACAATTTAGCATAAAAGAAATATGGAGTTAACTGGATTCGTGACAACGACCAAAGCCGGCCGAAGGCCAAATCAGTATTTTGTGTCCACGTCTGTCAGCTGTACTAACACGCACATCATGTTACCTTTTATAGCTCAATCGAGCTACGTTTATGAACAACGATCGGAGCGGACTACGAAACTTTACAAATGGAAACTATTATGAGGTCTTTTGAAGAGAGTCTAAACAATTATCTAAGTAGATAATAAACAACAGATGAAGATGGTATTAACCGACCAAACCCAAATGGATAGAATGCTTTGCTAAGTAAAATATGATGTTGTACATGCATCAAGACGGTGACCACGAGCGGAAACTTGTAATATTACGCTTTGTTTTGGCGCTTAACATTCTTAGTAGACATATTATAAGGCAAGCATTACAAAAGAGATTTTTGCATATACTGGTACTCCACGAAAGGCTAATGCGCATCGAACATTTTACCGCATGTCGTCTAGCGTCCAGTTGTTGAGCGCGAAGGTTACACGTAGAGTAACAGTGGTTGCTTAGACATCTAGAACATGGATCACAAGTACATTCCTCATAAGTAGTAGCGTTTGTGTTACGCTGTGTTAGTACGGAAGAACTAGGGATTAGTCGCTGCAGAGCTGATGTACTTGTACTTATCCAAGAGAGACAACTCAGAGCGCTTCTCATGCGTGGTGTTCTTCTCAGTGTAGATATCATCTTTCCATCCTCATCAGCACTAGTCCCTGGCTTTGAAAACAGTTTCGGAAGGTTATTAAGTCTTCGTGTCATTGTTTGCCGAGGCGTATAATTGGATGCCACCTTCTAACAAAAACTATTACTACTATTAGTGGCTGATTTTTTTCTAAAATTAATCTCGTTGATGACATCATCTTATACGTGGAAAAGACGAAGATAGGCAAAATACCTGAAGAAGCAAGATATGGAATGAGGAGTACTACGAACTAGTTTGAAGAATGATCATGTCACGAAAACAGCGAATACCTTTGCTGGTAATGAACACACTGTCGATCTTGAAACCACAAATCACTCGTACTTGGACAGCCATTGGAGTCATTTCCTTGCTCAGCAATCGCGAGGTTATTAAACAGCATACATTTACTTTCATACAATAACACACAACACAATCGTAGCTACTACGAAGAGAAGCTGTTGATCATGTAATTACCATAGAGTTTTTCATCTTTTTATAGGTGCTATTGAAGCGTTTGGCCTAGTAAATTGTATACCAGTATACCCTACCAGGCTTTGAAGAAGGCGATACTGCCGAAACATCAGCTACTGTTGTGTTGTATTGTATTGTGTGTTTTTCTATGGAAGTAAATGTATGCTGTATAACAACCTCGCGATTGCTGAACAAGAAAGCAATGTATTCATATCCCAGTGCCGAGATTAATAGAAAGTCGATCTTGAGAACAGCCATTGGAGTATTTATTTGGCAAGAAATACTACTCATTTCTCACCATGATACAAGAGTCTACGATTTCTCCATCTTCCACCTGTCTAATCAACCGTTGTTTCAATTGGGTTGTAGTGGTGAAAAACTGTGCGAGGCTTTCACAAAACGTTCGCACTCATCTCTGAGTATCGGCCGTTAGCGTTAAAAAGAAGGCTTTGCATTTTAGCAAAAAAGCCTGTTGTAAGGTATTTTCCCTTTCTATTAGATCAATACGTATTTAAGCTAAAAATAGAAAACTCTTGCCATCAGATCCTGTTTTGATAAGATGGCACGTGCACAAACATTCCGTGTGTATTAATATTAACACAATTTTCTGCCATATGAAACTATTAAATCAATAAGTTCAGGCACAGCTAACCATTCTTATGTACGGTATTCACAAGATATAAATGAATGGCGAATACACAAAGACTTCAAGAGTAGTCCACCGATAACTGCCACAGTTGGAAATGCCAATGTTTCCAACGCTCACGAGGAGTCCATTTCTTTATTTTTTAAATTTGGTATCTATGCTAACGAACCAACGAATAGTTTTCACACCCTGGCGTTGCTGTCCATCTACATGTTTCTAGGGTTGTTTCAAGCCTACTTCGATGATCAACACTAAGAATAACGCTTTCTATCTCACCTTGTATCCAAGATCGCGCTCATCGTTATTGCTTTCTTCTTGCTGGCGTTTTTCATCATGAATTTGTAGACGTCGTTCCAGCAGTTCAACCTGCCCACTGCATGCATTTGCAGATTTTACTACTTCGCGAAACTGCCCAAACAGTTCGCCTTCACTAACTGCGAAATCCTCTTTCAATAGCAATTGTCTCTTAGCCTTTTCGGAAGACGCGTTGACGTCGTCGCACAAACGTTCCATTCTAAGCATGGCCTCCTTGAACACTTCTCGTGTTTCTTCCAGTTTATTGGAAATCTCTCGACATTCAATTTCGAATCTCTGCTTCTCCTTTTGCAATGCTCTTATTAGCGCTTGATTTTCCACTATTGTCCTATTACGCTCTGCTAATCCTTCCACAAGCTGAAAATATTAATATTAATAATTCTTCAGTATCTTCAAAACAGTGTCAAAGTTAAGACTGTGTTTAACTTTCACTAACTTCCCACCATTTCTTCATGGTACGGTATTACGTAAAATACAACCACAACGATGCTGAGAAATAAGCAAAACTCAGAACCCCAGCTGGGTTTCGAACCCTCGATTACGCTTTCCGAGGGTCGCGTGATATCCATTAAACCAACCTCGTTTTTTCTCAGTTCGAAAGCCAGCTGAAGTTCCGAGTTGTGCTTATATCTCGGTATTATTGTTATTGTATTTCATATATACCACCATTGAAAAAGAATAGGCAGCAAATAAAATTTAAACATTGTGATTTCCACTGCAGCTTCAACTTAACTAAGCTTAATGTCGTTTTTTGCTCTCCAGAGCATTACTGTTGCTTTTGGCAGATCCAACATTCGATATCCGTAAACATCGTCCATACAGAATGTACAAGTAAATTCTGAATGAAAGGAACAGAAGGCCAACCTTCTGAATCCTCCAATCATGTAGGAGAGATGAAACATGATACGAACAATATTGATTTGGACCAGTCTTCCATATTCCCTAACCAAGACATTGTTTTTGTTCTCATTTCGTTTCGGTTATATATCAGCTTCCATAACGAATAATTTCACGTGTATGTTAGCCCAAACGCAGGTTTCCTTTCTCAAACAAATTTCCGCCGTCACAGCTGCATTCTTTTGTGGTCTTTTGGAAGTTGTTTCCGGATATCGAAATAGGATCTGTGAACTCTCCTTACTCGAAGACTTCAGTGGTGAAAAGTGGTTAAATCTGATGAAATGGTGAAGTCCGAAATGGTGTTTGCATAAAGATACGACTGCTTCTTCAGTTCGAGCTCGTAGAAACATCACCTGTATCACCTGTATCACCTGTAGTCCCGTTGATCGTCGAGTGACTCGAGCGGGCGCCAGTAAATCCTCCATTTTTCCCTATCGCGGGCAAGAGTAGCCCAATGGGTTCTCCTCGCTTTAGGGACTCGTCGAGCATCATATCTTTCTTCTAGGCTTTTCGTGAAGAACTCTGACCATCGGGTCGGTGGTCTTCCTGCAGTACGTTTGACATCCCGAGGAATCCAGTCACTAACAGCCCTTGTCCATCGCTTATCATTCATACGCATTACGTGTCCGGCCCACCTTATCTTCGACTGTTTGGCGTATAGAACGGCATCTTTGATTTTCGATCGTTGACGTAGATCGGAGCTTCGGATCCCATCCCTTACTTGTGCGAAACGGGATACTCCTAGCATCGTCCTTTCGACCGAGCGTTCGATAACGCTGAGTGATCTTTCATCCTGCTTACGTAGCGACCAAGTTTCTGACGCATACGTTAGGGCAGGAAGAACCGTTGAGTCGAAAAGGTGGGCACGGAGTCGGGTGTTCTTTGTCCTCTTCACTACATCCTCGATGCTCTTGAAAGCCCCCCAAGCCGCTCGTTTCCTTCTGCTCAGTTCTGGAGCTAAGTCGTTCATCATATTGATTTCCCGACCTAGATAGACATAACTGGAGCATTCGGAGATATTCGTTCCGTTGAGCGTGAATGGGGCAAACGAAACCAATCCGTTCTTCATGAACATCGTTTTCTTGAGATTTAGTCGAAGACCAATCTTTCCACACGCTTTATCAAAGTCTGCAAGCATGCGTTCCGCTTGGCTAATGTCTGGTGTTATAAGAACGATATCATCAGCAAAGCGAAGGTGGTGTATCTGCCGACCATCGATTTTCACTCCCATATTATCCCATTCCAATGTTCGCATGACGTTCTGGAGAGTGGCTGTAAATAATTTTGGCGAGATTGTGTCGCCTTGCCTGACTCCTCTTTTGACGTCAACGTTAATATCGTTGTAGAATGGTGAAATCTTGGTTGTGAAATTATTGTATAGCTCACGAAGAATCTTTATGTACTGAGTAGGGACTCCTTGATTACCAAGGGCTTCCATGACTGCTTCTATCTCAATTGAATCAAAAGCCTTCTCTAAGTCGATGAAAGTGAGACAGAGCGGTCTTTTGTACTCTCGCGATACTTCAATGAGCCTTGCTAACGTGTGAATGTGGTCCATCGTACTAAATCCTTTTCGAAACCCTGCTTGCTCGCACGGCTGTCCTTCGTCCAGTGTTCTGTCAATCCTGTTCAGGATGACTCGAGTGAAAAGTTTGTAGACGACAGACAGCAAGCAGATTGGGCGATAGTTGCCTATATCGTGTAGGTGACCCTTCTTGAACAACAACACGGTCTTGCTGGTCTTCCACTGAGTAGGGACCATGCATTCAGACAGGTAACGTGTGAAAAGCCTAGCCAGTGTGCTTACGAGGACTGGCGGAAGGTTCTTCAGATGTTCTGATCTTATCCTGTCCGGACCTGGTGCTGTTCGATTTTTCACCGACGAAATGGCATGTCGGCTTTCGGAAGGGAGAACCGGTGGAACAGCATATCCATCCTCTTTTATTTCATAAGACGGGAGATGGACGCGGCTATCGAAGAGATCTGAGTAGTAGTCGTGGATGATTTTCTCCATTGCCTTTCTGGACGATGTTATTGTTCCGTCTGGGCGGCGGAGTGCAATCATCTTGGTCTTGTAATTGGCGAAGCTTCGGCGGGCTTTGCGAATGCTTTTCCCAGCCTCTGCAGCTTCGACCATTACTGCTGCTCTTCTCTCTTTAAGATCTTCTTTTATCGCCTGTCTGCATTGTTTCGCAAGCTCGGACGTTAGTTCGCGGTTGCCTGCAGCTCGTGCGAGTCCACGCTGGCGTATTAGCTCAAGAGTTTCTGGAGACAGACGTCTCTTGGTGACCTTCGAACTCTCAGCTTTCATGGCGCTAACGTGAAGATGTTCAATGAGCCGATCGTATTCTTCGTCGATGTTGTCTACAACGGCATCTTCCCAACAGCCGACTAATGAGTTGAATAAGTCCCAGTTTGGGGTGGTTCTGGGACTACGGTTTTTGAATTTAGCGGCTTTTTCTCCTTTCCGTGAAAAATAAAATCTTGCACGAAGGAGACGGTGGTCTGATCCCGTGTAAAATTTTGGGACAACAGCGACATCGGTTAGGCAAAACTTCCTATTTGCTATGATGTGGTCTATTTCGTTATGGTACTCTCCATTAGGAGATTCCCACGTCCATCGTTGAGAGTGAGGCTTCTGGAATTGCGAGTTACCATGGATGGTTTTGGTTGCCATGATAAACTCAGAGAGCCGCTCACCCTGTTCGTTCCATTCTAATCCGTGGGTCCCAATGTGACGTTCCTCAGACGATCTTCTTGGTCCGATCTTGGCATTGAAATCTCCAATGATGACCTTGAAGAATGTGTGGTCTTCTCTGTAGAACCTCTCCAAGTCCATGTAGAACGCTTCGACTTCTTCTTCGTCATAGTTTGATGTTGGCGCGTAAACGACGAAGATTGTCAAAGCCGGTGTTGATCCACATCTTTTCAATCGTAAACGTCCGATTCGGTTTGTAAGCTGTTCGAATGAATCGATGTTCATGGACAAACTCGTGTTGACGAGAACGCCGACAGAACGTAGAAACATCACAACATGAAAATCCTCTACACGGGAACATTCCTTCTTTGTCTGCACAATGTGCTGCCTCATCCGACCATCGAATCATTCATTCAAACTGGAACCAGCGCGTCAATCTCTCCTATGTAAAGAAATTTACAGCTTACGGTCTCCATGTTTTTCTGGAAGCTTAGGGTTTCCTTCTCGAGAATGTGAACGCTCTCCTCCTCCTTTTCCAATAACTTCCGAAGTTGCTTCACCTAAAAGTAGAAAGTTGTTTGATGAACGGCTATTTATGTACTACTCATACAACAAAAATGAATCAGAACGCCGATGTCTGTGAACATAGCAACACTGATATGATACATTGGTAGAGCACCGCAAGTCACTGTATAGCCCAGACATGCATTCAATCGCTTCTAATGGTTCTTATTGAAGTCGAATGCATGGGGAACGCCAGAAGACAGGTGGACGCCGAAAGCTTCATCCGTTATCTTTTTATACTGCCTCTTCAGTTTTTTCTCGTATTTCTCTCGCAATGTTCGCATTCCTTTCCACAACGGCAGCCCATGCTGCAAGATTTTCCGCTTCCTGGAAATCGATAGACAAAGAGACAAGTGGTAGGGCGCTGCGCACTTCCCAAACAGAAGATTGCCAATTATCATTGACAATAGCATAATACCATTTTCTCACAGCGCTTCCTCTAGTCTCTTCTTGAAGCGTTATGGTCTTCCCTTTCCAGTTCGGTGTTTCTCCTCAACTCTTCGATTTCTCGTCGTAGGCGGACTCGATCACTCTCTGCGTCACTGAGTAACTGAAAGGTGTGAACAGTTGTGTGATGTGTGTTCAATAAGCATGATTTAAATTCATCTCTCAACTATTGCTACAGTTTTTTTCCATTACCGACATGCATTCCTCCCCCGTATGAAGTCAGTTTGATGGTTTACTGATAAGCGAATACGAAGTTCTCAGAATTCATGCATAACAATTTTGTTGAGCTTATCAATAAAGTAAAATATTCCTCAGAAAGATGACCAGGTGTGTCACTTACAACCCGGTAATGCGTAAGTTGGTCGTAGGCCTGACGTAACTTCCTTCCCAGGAGATCGACGACGTTGCCTTTGGTAACAAGGCCTTTTTCACGACCAGCTTTCTTCGTTACCTCTTTTTCACCGATTCTCTCAGATGCTAACTGCTAAAAAATCAGCGTTTTTTAATGTTTAAGCCTCATATTATACTGCAGATTTTGTACCCTCAGAGAATATGTTAGAAACTTAGTGCTCTGGGGTCAGCACTAACCGACTCTTTTTCAATTTCATAATGAAGCTTCATCTTCTTCCACTTCCTTGAGCAACATTTTGAGTCCAGACCCTATTCCTTTCTGCGATTATTTATACAGTTGTATAGCACCTACATATATGTTCTGGTTGTTCTCCAACTGTCTTATACGCTCATCTTTTATGGAGTCCCTAAATAAAGTCTGGAGTAAAGATTATGGCATTAAATCTCATACATTGATATTTACTTTTCCATAGGCGAATAAGCCTTTTATTTCCGGCTTCGGATTTCTTTCAGTTTTAGTTACTGCTTCCTGAAAACTTGCTTGATGAATACTCTCAACTATACAACCAAGATGACGTTGACGGGTGATTGATTGCTGATGGAAATGGGAGATGGAGAACTAACTGAGCACACGAAACAAAGGAACTCAACGTGTGGTGGTGAAAGCGTTAGCCCCCAGAAAGGGTAGTAGCACGTTCGTTCTCCACTGCGAGCACCTGTGGTCCAGAGTTTTGCAAAATATCCCAGCATCATCTTGGTTGTATTCTACGTGATACCCTCCCGTGAAAAATGTAACAGGCAGCAAATAGAAGGTTAAGACTCTCAACTATGTTGTCCTTCAACCATCAATCAAAGGTGTGTATACACTCACATTCAAGAGGAGGGAAATTAAACAAGAAATATTTGCAATTCAAGCACGATTATTTGTTATGGATATCCGATCGTGTGAAATTTTTGCTTCCAGGAGAAAAAAGGATTTTCAACACCAAGGAAAGTTCCTGCGATGAATATATTTGAACGCAATAATGATTTGGAAATAGATTTTGATGGACCAAATTTCTGCAACGCACATCGAAGCGTTGCAACGGCTGAGCACTGTAGGGAAACTAGTACTTGCTGAAGCCAAGTGTGCTTTGACGCCGTCGTGTCACACAGTTTCCCACTTTCGATTGATCAGTGTCAGTGAAAGAAGAAGCAATCCTGTACTTTTTTATTTCGTACCAATATACCACCATTGTAATTGTTTCATTGGAATCTAAGTAATAATAAAAGATTTACGGGGTGTCCAGCGGTGCGGTAGCGATGCGATTATTACACGGAAGAGTCAACCTACCTAGACCGTGGTTCGAAGCCGAACCAGTCTCACCAAGCCTCCCATCGCTGCGGGGTTAGGGAATTGGTAGCGCCAGACTTGTCTGAAACCTTACCCACCTAATTCAAGTCGGGACTCCCCAGCACAGTTAGCCCAAGGTTCCACGGAGAAGCGACTCGATCAGCATCTAGGCGCATTCATGACGAAGACGAAAATCCTCATCCAGTAGATGAGTCCACAAGCAGGAAGTTCGAAGACCTTCGTGGATAGGAGGAAACTAATCGAATGCAAGTGTTGGGATCCGCAAAATCTGATATGTGTGATGTTGCGTAATTTCAGGAAATGTAGAAAAAAAGCAAGTGAATCGGTTTTTCGATCACGAATGGGCCACTATGGCTTTCTTATGAGACAAATTCGGCTTCGAAAAAGGAGTATCAGTGATTTATCTGTCAAATTTCACCAAAACATCATCGATTTTGGCGCAGAATAGATTTTCTGTTGTTCAACGATAAGAAACGTAGTAAGAAAAGGATCAGTTTTGTTGTGCAAAAGAATGCCATTGATAGAGACGATCTGCTTTTCTTCAAATTTCCAAGACGCTCAAGCAATTTCGATGCCGTTCTCTCCCGCATGCTTAGTCCTTCCTTCCGCTGGCCCTCGGACGATCAACGGGCAATTCAATGTTCCATGATCCCGAGGCTGTAATCTCCTTTACTAAACTCGTATGTAACGCTGACATTGTAGGCCGTTTCCACTGCTTTAAGTTGATGTTGGAGATTCTTATAAAGCGATTTCCAAGACCGACTTTCTATTAACCTCGGCAATGATTGATAATTCGCTGTTTTTCTTCAGTGAGATAACCTGAAATATTCATTGCACTTGTACACTAACAGTGTGAATATCACCGGAGGAGCAGATAATTTCGGTCGATAATCGCCCACGGACTGTACCGTATCCTGAAGAACTGTTGGGTGAGATCAGGTCATTTCAGCACGGCTAAAGTCCTGAATAAAAGGGTAGCCTTGAGGACGTTACCTAATGTGTGCTTGCGGGCGACTTCAAAGCTGCTCAGGTTTATGCTTATGTTTAAGCTAGGTATTTTGGGGATGCGGCGAATTCTCAAGGTTCCAATGAATTTCCGAGACTTCGGTTGAAGCTTAGACTTTGGCATTGTATTTTGGTGAATTCGGCAACTTTTCAGCACGTCGGCAATTTCGGACTTAGGCTCAGCTTAAGTATAGGCTGATGGAAAACTTTTCCGTGATACCGTAACTCGTTCACGAATACAGTAAGTCGTAGACGAATACTGTAGTCCTAGGCTTTGGCCTTCGGATAACTCGTCGACGGCTACCGTAAGTCGTCTACGACTACTGTAGCCTTGGGTCTAGGCTTAAGCTAAGGCGCCCTGTTTTGGCTTTCCGGCGACTTTTTGGAAAAATTTTGACAACTCGAGGGTTTTTGGCAGATAGGTCAAATTGCACGAATTTTTGGCTATATGTGGCTTCTTCTTTCTCCGTAGGGCTCAGGCCAAAACCACGTCCGACGTTTTGGTGCGTTTTTCCGTCGCTTCGGCGAAATTAAACAGAAATTGGTACTACAACCACTACCTGTCCCCAAAGAAGGATTGAGTCATAGGATACACCACCCCACGTACGCGAATTGACCCACCGGGTGTGGTCCGGAGTACGATGGCATGAAAAATAACACGCATCACAATTAAAATAATGCGTGAGCCAAAAAGTGCGGTCCCAAGGACCTCAAATTGGACCGAAATCGATCCTACAAGCACTACCTGTCCCCAAAAAAAGAATAGGATCATAGGACTTTCCGACTTTTCTTCGAAAAACTGGTCCGCTATTACTGCCGCGTACTGAATATCGCGTTTGCGCGCTGAAATTCGTGTTCTGCGGCGTTTCTCTGTACTTGTTCGCGGCTGCAGTGAGTGGTCCACTACAGTAACTCGTCCATATAATATCCAAATATTTAATATTGTGTTTGCGGCGGTTGTATTAGCATTCTCCGGGGATTAATGAGCGATTGAACGCGGGCCATCCCCAGGGCGTCTGGTCGGGTACCGCGACGCGACTGCTGTCGCGCCCCCGAAAATTCGTCGGTTTTTGAGATTTTTCCCGTCAAACGGGGTTTTTGAGCGATTTCGTTCCACGCCATAATGAAAATTTTTAACAGGCTCATGTTATTTCATAGCCAAGCTAAAGTATTAACTAAACTCTAAGATGCCAGCTAGTACGTAACCGTTTGTATGATTGTCTATTTATGACACAAAATTGCCTAATATGCCCTAACGGTAGAAACGGTATTTCTTTGAGTTCGAGTACGGCGTACCCAATCTCTTTCATAGTGTGTGGAGACGAATTCGTGGGCGAAATGAATATACTACTTTGAGTCCGTGTAGAACACTAAGACAGTATACCTAAAGTCAAACGCAACATCCCACTAGGCACACATAAGACGCAAAGACAAAGAGAAGATCTCGAAGTAAAAGTCACGGTCGTCACACTGGGATCGAAAACATCAGCGCATTGAACCTTTGAAGCGTCGTGGACAAATTCCGAAGATCCAAAAATGAAACGCCAGGAGGAGTGTCCTGTGATCTCACGTGACCTCGCCCCATAGCTCCGGCCGATTTCTTGCTTACGAGCCAGACACATTCCTCAGCCACTCTGTGCGGCTGGTCACCACCTAAAACCTGAAAGGCTTACCAAAAACAAAATGGGGAGTCTTTAAGAGAACTTGTTTGGTGTCCGAATACAAATTTACGTGCTAAGTTTTATCTGCTGGAGTTATGGGTTTGTTTGGCTGAGTAGATTGCATGTCATTTTGATCTTTCCAGGTTCTGAAGAAGGCGAAATCGCCGAAACGTCAGTCACTATGTGCTAATAAACGCTACTATACGAACCTCGTGTTTGCTCATTGAAGAAAAACAGTGAATTATCAATTATATTTAGTTGCAGAAGTGAGGGCACGTGCATACCATACCGATGTTTTCGTTCAAAGCGTGCATCCCTTGGAGTATTTGCATCGTGAAACCCGAGCACATCGGAGCGTCGACCTGGATTACTCTGGTATATAAATGACGCATCGTACGAATGAAATATCGTTGCTGTGAGATTAGAACTATACTGTAGGGAAACAGAATCTTCACACACCCTCCATGGGTGAAAGTCTTGTCGTTGCGGACACTTCTGGTGCCTGCGAGGAGTGCTCCTCGACTGCTGCACACCCATTAGCACGAACTGAATCGGAAGTGCTGAACCTTCTTCCTACCGACTAGTTCACTGTCGTTGCAATACAGCAAGTAGAGTTGCAGTGCGCTTATATACACCGTTGATTACATGTTAAGGCTAATATCAAACTTTACATGGATAACCGTGAAAAGTATTTATTACGAACGGCCAATCAATCAATCAACACCCGCCCTGTAAGAATACTGCCGTGTGGGTTTTCTTTAAAACCTGTGTCAACTTGAGAAGGTTAACGAAGGACCCGCATGGTGTGGTGGTGAACGCGTTACTCCCCGGAAAGGACAATAGCGCGTTTGTTCCCCATCGCAGACGCCTGCAGTCCGGAGTCTTGCAAATATCTCAGCATCGGTGTAACTATCATTGCATGGTCGAAAGGCATTGGACAATCGGCTCAAGTTATCGCAGCTCCGGAAAAGACGTTGGAGCGTTACCCGAATAAAATTTGATCCCGCAAATTTGTTAGCATATCTATAGAGAAAGTAGATATTGATTACTCATATAGGGCGTAGAAGAAAGTCGACTTACAAAAATATTACAATGCTCGCTTCAGCGTTCTGGCAGGTTTTACTGTCGATCGAGAGATTGCTGAATATCGGAGCGCTATGCTGGCATCGGTCTACACTGTGCAATGAAAAGACTCTTTTTCAAGCCTGGCTGTACAACCCTTCTTTTTTGGGATCCCCAGACGCATTTTTTGACGGAGTGCTTGAGGATTGCAAACCATGAAGTATAGCAAGGGGTCACTCTAGTCAAAACGTGAAGTCCACGTGCTCTCTGCATTGAGAAGGATAGAGCTCTCGGTGTTGATCAATCCCAGAGGGGTGTGACACGCATCCGACTTCATTAAGCATCGTTTGGAGATAACTGAATGCACATCTGACCTCTACAATGACTCGCGGTGGGCTACCGATGTGGAACCAGCGCACCTATCCCCCGGGACAAGTCTGGTACCAGTTTGCCTAGCCCGGAGGGACGGAGGCTTGATGAGCTGGAGGCGCATATGTATTGGAGGGGGCCTTCTACCACTACACTACATGCGCCCCATGCTCTGCATAACAAAGGTGCAACATTCTAGACAAAGACAACGAATAACTTGGTAGAGATGGAGCAACCTTAACACCTACTGTGAAGATTCCAGCATTTCTTCCATTTCGGCTCTTTTCATCGCGTCCACGACCCATGAAAGTCTTCGAACTTCCCGTCTGTAGGCGGATCCTGGAGAAGTCTGGTATAAATTTCCCGCGTCCGAGCGGATAAGAGGTACGCTGAGTCTAGTGCAGTGTCGAACGAGAACCGTGCTCGTGTTGAACAGCACCACTACTCCCGCGCTTTCCCTACCCATTTGAGGCTTTGGTATGTAAATGGTGCGAAGCTTAGTAGCTCAGACGTCTGTGATCGAAGAGAAATGGGTCATGTCTTGTTCCCGGTTTCAGCACGTAGCTGCAACTACAAGTTACGAAACCATTTTATCAGGCTTAGTAAAAATTTTGGAGTAAAAAAATTACGACTTCTACTACAGGTTTTCTGTTGGATAATTCAGATATTAAACTACAGCCTAGGAGAGTGGTTGGAAACTTGAGATCGTTACGGAAGCACTATAGTTAGATGAGGAAAGCTATTGATTAGGTCGAGTTTGTCCTTCAGCGATGTTCTTATCTTCGCAAATAAAGATGGCAAATCATCGATCTCTTCTTCGATTGGCTATAGAGACGATCTCGGAATCAGCGTGAACTGGTAGTTTGCAAGAAACCACAGTGTAGAAGAGCCTCTTGTTGTGCGGTGTGTGGAAGGTCAACTAGGGGCTCTGGAAAGGACCCACTTCAAGTTCAACTGCTGTTCGATCATCTTGCAGTTACTATCCCCTTTCGGGGTTCTTTAAGCAGTTTTCATCTGGTGTCGGAAATCCTTGAGCAGTTCACGGGAAACTCTGTTGCTCCAGTTGAAAGTTCCGCAATTGCACAATGATTTTTTCGTTTTCTGTCCTCAGCGTGCTATCACTATAGACCGTCTTGGCTGTTTCACTTTATGCTACGTTTAGTTTAGATATTGTCACTTTGTAAGTGAACACGAGCTATTTTTGAAGACTTAATGTGAATGTATTCGCTGTCAAGTGAGGAATTCAACAACTCCAAGAACATCTTGTTCCACCACTACCTGGGAATTTCTTCCACTGCTGAGCCAACGACGCATTACTCACAGAAAGGTGTTGTTTTCTCATTTCAGCACAATTCCGTCCGATTTACCTAATTTATATAGTGTAACTATTTGTAGACAGAGATCCTGACCGAGAACAATTGGAGACCCGGAGGCGGTTCATCGCCAATTACTTCGATCGGTTTATAAGGTGAAATTGTGACTCTAACTCTTCCTTCTCCATTCGATTGAGTGCTGGCTTAGAACTCGTTTTTAAAGGAATGGTGGAGAAAGTGCGGATCATTTCGATCTGAGAAGACTCAAACGTGATGACTATGGGATTCCACAGGATATCAGCAAGCGCTACTTTGTCTTTGCTCAGAGAGACTTTTCCGACACACCGGCTCATCTTAGTCACGTGGGTTTGATTGCGTCTATGATTTGAATTCCAGTTTTACGTTCAGTATCTCAAGCTATCTATACCACTGTGGAGTTTTGTACGGCATTACGGGAGTTTTATGTTAAATACGTTAAGATATCTAAATACGTTAAGTTTTAAATACATTAAGACGCCTATCTATCTTTTTATTAAGATATCTCCGTGGTTGATACGACATTTCGAATACGCTGTGCAGTTGTCTCTCGATTTCTTTAATGATCTCAAATTCAAAAAGATGAAGGATCTTCGAAAATCTCAACAGGAGCTTCCAATCGCAGAACGAAGGCGTGAAATTCTAGAAATTCTTGAAGATGTAGGTTTCACTTCATATCCTTTCTTTCTCCAGTGACACTGACTATTCAGCACTCTTTTAGATTCATACATTTTCAGAACCAAGTACTGATAATAGCTGGAGATACTGGATGTGGAAAAAGTACCCAGGTTGTGGCAGTAGAATAATGTCTTAGTGGCTTTTCGTTTATGGTGCTTTTACATGGTTTTCTCATTTGGTTTTTCGTGCTCTTTAGGTCCCTCGGTATCTTCTGCAGAGTGGCTACACTGCCATAGCCTGTACTCAGCCGCGTCGCATTGCCTGCACTTCGTTGGCTCGTCGAGTGGCTTACGAAACTCTCAATGCGTATGGAAGTGAAGTGGCTTATCAAATAAGGTAAAATAAGTTTCGTATGTTAGTGGAAACTCTCCATCAATCAATATGAGGTACATCTTTGGTAGGTTTGAAACCATGAAGTCGAAGCGCACACAAATGCTATTCCTCACCGAGGGCTTGTTATTGCGCCAAATGGAAAAGGATTCACTTCTTCAGCAGTACAACGTAAGAGTACTATCGACCCTATAGCAATTTTTACACCTAGGTGTAACCTTTTGCAGTATTTTGCTCTTTCTCCAGGTTATTATCCTCGATGAGATTCATGAACGTCATCTGAACATTGATTTGCTTCTTGGACTTCTTCGAGATGTGATTGGAAAAAGAGATGATATGAAGCTTATTCTTATGTCAGCTACAATAAATTTGGAACTATTTAAAGAATATTTCAATGGAGCTCCAGTAATTCAGGTTTAGTAATGTCCTTAATGCTTTATAAGTTGTTCCTTTGACAAGATTTGTTCTTGAACCCTTTAGGTTCCTGGCCGCTTGTACCCTATCCAATTGCGATATCATCCAATAAAGCAATACATCATGGAAAGCGATAAAAAGAGCCATAAAATTGATCCAGAGCCTTACGTTAGGATTTTGGAGGTTTTTTTTAAAGAATTTGTTCATATGTTGGAAGCTACAGCATTTCCATTGTAAAAACCATTTCCATGAAAGCATTATATGTGGTACACATAATAATCGCATGTAGTGCGGTGGTCGGAAACGCTCAGCAATACATACGGAATCGATCACCGCGCCTGTGGCTCACCAAGCCTTCCATCCCTCTGTGGTCGGTAAATTGCTACCAGAACGATAGCAGCACTGGTTCGATGCATCGGTAGGCCACCGTGAATCATTGTAAAGGCTAGATATGCATTCAGTCATCTCCATCTATGCTTAGCGAAGTCGAATGCATAGCGCATCCCTTAGGGATAAATCAGCGCCGATAGCTTTATCTCTTAGTTTTACATGTAATAGTCTCTTAAGTACATCCAGACGTAGCTGAAAACCCAGTGTTGCTTTCGATTAACGTTAGGCTATTTTTTCCAGAACTTGTTACATAGATGTTCTCTCATAACATGTCGTACGGGTCTCAGCACTTTTTGCGTTCGTTGTGTTGTCTTACACTCGTAATCCATAGAGGTTGCCATACTCTCGTTTCCTTCAGCTTCGAGTTGAAGATCTATCGCCTTTCCTATTTTTTGACGGTCTGGACGATGAATGATTTTTACTTCTCTGGAATTGTAGGATAGCCGTTCTAAAATGTTTGAACATCTTCGAGATAGGCTATAGAGAGCCAACCACTGTGGGATTTGCAAACTTGGCTATAAATTCATTCAACACGGCTTCTTTTTCTGCGATCATTAGATTGATTGATCGAAGGCGATGTAACAGGTCAAATCTATGCATATCGTTTGTCGTCTACGTGTTGTTATGTATATAAAATATACGTATACGTTGTTCATATTTTCGAGTATGTCCACTTTGTATGACTTGACCCATACCCTGTGAACCCCAACACTTCTTTCATTCACTTCATTGTCTTTCACCTGTCGTCCACAGTGGTGTTGAAATTTCAATCTTGCATTCTATTCGTTTTCTCGCATGAATATCCTCCAAGTTTTGCGCATGGGATCGGCTGCTGCCTGAGGATTGCCGTATTCTTTATGAATCTCATTAAATTCTGATCGAGTTGGTTTTCCTTGGAGTCCTGTGATAGCCGGGCTGGAGCGTTCCCTATGAATGAGGGAGTGGGCTGATGTCGGACGAGTCTGGTACCAATTACCCAGCTCCAGACAGACGAGAGTTTTAGTGACCCCAATTTGCTGTCGAAGCGATATTGTGCTTAGCTCATGATGTTCCATAAGATAACATTTGAAATCCATCTTGCGCTTAGTATGAGACTACAGAGGTTTATCATGTATGCACGGGAGTACTCTCAAAATACTGGAGATGTTTTACTGGCATTTCCTACATAGTTTTTTGTACTGTGAGGATTTAAGCTATAGTGAAATTCACACCGTGCTAAGGTTAACAACATTCGAAGAGGTTTTTAATGAGTAATTGTAATGTTTAGAGTTTAGCGATCGACATACGACGACTTCGAAGCTATTCAAACTGAAAACAGCAGTGTAGGTTAGAGCTATGGACAAAAGTCTTACGCTAGGAATGGAACACTGCATACGCAACTAAGATAAATGCACTAGTGAATGGCCTATAGAACACGAACTGGTCAAAAGTTTGGTTTTTAAACGTGAAACAGAAACCGTCATCTGTATTAATGAATTAAGACGGGGAATTTGCTGACTAAGATCAAGTAGCTATAGATGCCGAGCTTTATCCGATTCATTTTAGCGGTAACTGTATACACCTTTCCCAAGCTACAGTTCAATCAGCGGTAGTGAATTGCTTTAAGAAATCTAATGTTGATTATTCTTAGAGCACTCTTTGTCGCAGAAACCAGGTTTTAGAGCAAAATATGTTTGTATGATGTTTGTCTTGCTGGAAAGAGTGTATTTAGCTGATTGATAAGCAGTTTTCTTCCTCGGAACGTGGTGATGCTCTTATTTTCTTAAATGGCATTGCCGAAATCTCTGCAGTTGGCGAAGCTTTGAAGACGTACGCAGAATTGACAAAAGCTTGGATTATTCTTATGTTGCACAGGTTATTGAGTTTAATCTTTCGATTCATGGCGTAATCTGTGAACTTTGGGACATCGCAATTTCAGTGATTTTCAGTGCTTTATCCGTTGAAGAGCAAGATAAAGTGTTTGATGTAGCTCCGACGGGTGTGCGTAAGTGCATACTTTCGACAAATATTGCGGAGACGTCGGTGACAATAGACGGGATACGTTTTGTCATCGATTCCGGGAAGGTGCTGGTTTTGAATATTTAAATGCTGTTATGTTTAGTTTTAATAGATGTTCATCGTCTAGGTCAACTTAATCAATCACGAAGTTGGGAGTGGAACTCAGAAACTTAGCGAGTTTTGGGTGTCGAAGGCCTCTGCTGACCAAAGGAAAGGTTTGGTGTACTGCGTAATTTCTTTCCATGTTACATTAAGGCGCATAGTTAAAGCCAGCAGTGCATGAAAAGTACCACTCGAGCCTCCGGTAAGAGTAGTCATGGGGTTGAAACCCACCTGAGGTTCCGTGTTTTACTCATGTTTTAGAATTCTTGTGATTATGTTTCACATAATGCTGTGCATTGAAAAAATAGTAGTAAATAAAATTTAAAACGTCGTTTCGACTATAACTCCAACTTTATTTGGTTCGGTGTCCAAATGTACCCCATATGTCATTTCCGTCGACGGATGATTGTTGATAGCACTGTAAGGGTGAAAAATAGCTGAGAATAGGGCTACGCAGTAGCTTCGATGATCAGTGGATAACACTTGAGCCTGGAAGGTTAATCGCGAATCGTTTATTCCGAGTTTCGCTAGTATCTTAGCATTACTGTGGTTGTAAAAAAAAGTCTGCTTGTGCGTTTCATGTCTTCTTTTTCAACCATTACCTTGTTGAAACAAAACGTAGTTTTAGCTCCTGTGAGACTACTGTTTGGCTCATTGAAAAAGCTCAAAAGTGCTTCTTATTTCTTAGTATCCTCAAGCGGTCATTATTTTCATCATTATAGGTAGAGCTGGTCGCACAGGACCAGGTGTATGTTATCGTTTGTATTCTCAAGAGCAGTACGACAAAATGAACGACTTTACTCCCTCAGAAATCAACCGAGTAGCACTACATGAAATGGCCCTTCGAATGATAAGTTTGAACCTAGGATGTGGGTTGCTTGAATGTTTGCGGTTTGTAAGTTTTTCATCATACTGTTAATGGTAGCTACTGAAAATCACTAATATTTCAGTGGACCCCCAAAGTTTTCCGTTTATTGAGCGCCCAGAAGAGGAGAAGTTAAGCGAGGCGTTGAACACTCTTAAGTCCCAGGTGTGGTTTTTTCGTCAGTTTCCATTGGTGTCTCCTCACAATTATTTTTTTCTTACAAAAAATAATCTTTCAGGGTGTTTTGCACCCAGGTCGTGGTAATCGTCTCACTGCTTTGGGCAATGTCATAGCTAAACTTCCAGTGGACGTAGCCATAGCGAAGGTAATGTTGTTTTTTCAAATTGGCACATTGATATGGTCTGAAACTGTAGCTCAGGATTATGGTAAGGAAAGCGACAAGTTTAGATGTTAGTTTTGGGTTGCGTATTCAATCAAGTCGATGTGATTCTGACTGTTGCAGCTGGGCTTTCGGTTCAAAGTCCGTTTACTAATCGATCTTACCGGTAGGATCCTTGCTGATTGGTTAGCACTCATGTAAACCTTTAATGATACAAATATAAAATCAACAAAAGGTTTCACTTACATGTAGACATGCCACGTCAATGATTTCGAATTAGCAATCGCCAATTAACACTTCAGTGACCTTCAAGTAGTCGAACGGAGAAGGCGCCTAACGAGTCCTCTAGGAGATCCCTTCACACTTATAGAGATATTTAGGTAAGTCGTTGTGTTATTTATCAGTTTTTATCCTTAAAACTTTGTAATCTCGGGTTGCCTGCTGATATCTTTACTGGAGTATTATGTGGTTCATTTTTAAGTAGAGGTTTTACTGGTTGTATTACGTTTTCTCTTTCTTTTCTCTTACAACCATAGCGCAGATTAACTTTGCATTGGTAGATTTTTGAACTAATTTATTTTTTGCATGAATTTGAGAGTTTCATGACCTATTATCTTGTGTAATAATTAGGATAACTCGGCTCTGCGGCTCTATACTATGACAGATTTGTACTCGTCCGATAAAATCGAATGCTGTAGTTCTGAACTCACTTGTTGGTCTGTACCCTTTCAATTGTATAATCCTAGATGTTCTTTGCTTTTTATTTAGAAAGTCTGCTGGAACGTTTTTAGTGTTCGCGTGACGTGACATACAATCATAGGCAAACGTTTATTTTTCGATGGTCAATCAGTTCAAGTTAATTCTTTTAGTCATCCTAACCGCAAGACGCTCCATTTATCCAGAGCATCTTCCTTGTTGAACTAGCACGAGGTTGGCGTAAAATATTTATTCGGCTAACGTTTCGTCGTCTTCGTCTTCTCTATCGGATTGATTAGAGGTGTTGATCCACAGGTGGTTCTCCTTGCAATGTGGGCGTTCGGTGTCGGATCGAGTCGAATCCAATGAAATGTAGCGCTTCTCAAATGTAGAATCTTGCTCGAAGGTGTCCTTTTATACAGAATGGGTGGTTATCGATTGCCACCTACAATATTATCTACTATCGAATCAAGATTTTTCGCTTTTGATATTCAACCAATAATAAAAATTTGTCTATGTTTTCTTATATCTTTATGAACCACTCGTCCACATTGAGCGAGCATCTGTAGCTGTTACATAAGTGTCGCAATTGCTTACATTCTTAAGTACATCCTCCCCAAAATTTGTTTTTCTTTTTTTTTTTTGCAAAATTTAGACTGCTCAATAAACTCTTTACTAATTAAATACGATAGTGTTTATGGAAAAGAACCCGCGTAAAATTGTTTTTCAGAGAATGGGTTCTTCAGAAAAGTTACACAGGAAAAGGTCGACGCTGGGCGTTGGAGAATGGTATTGATGAACACAGAATATACGAAATTAGCAAGTTGAGGTCCCAGTATAGGTGTAGTTTTTTATCTTCGGGGTTTGCAGTCTTTATGCATTAAAAGTCTTCGAAAACAGAAATGGAGATATGAGAGTCAACTGTTCCATTTTAGGAAAATTCTTGAAGATGTAGGACTAGTTGACAGGGCAGACAAGCCGGACCAAAATGATTCGCGCTTGCGGCGAATCGATCACGGTGACAGAAAGAAACTTTTCGATATAAAACGAGATGCTAGGTAAATCAACAGTGCCAGAGCTTGTAGAATGTGTGTTGTATCAAATCAACTTTGTTGCGCAGGAGTTTGGAGAAAGGTCGAAAATTACTACGAGCAGACAAACATTTCGATTCATTCCTTGACGATACGGAGGATGATCTCGGTAACTATAAAGATTAAGTTTGGAAAGCAACAGTACATATTGCGTTTCAGAGAACGAACAGAATCTATTCAAGGCCGATGTGAAAACCGTGGAATTTTTTTTGAATTATAAGCGAAGAGACATAGAAACAATACGTTTTACCCACAAATTGACTAGGAAGGATGCAGAAGTGGGTACCATAGTTGGTAAAGATTAGATAGTAATTTTGAGATACCGGTGCTACTAGGCCATTCCTTATTTGTAGGTGATTAGAGTGATTATAGCCGCCGGTTTGTACCCACAGTTTGCTATTCTGGACCCTACGAATAAGTACCAGGTGAGTATGTTTTGATCCAGATTGTTTCCACGTAAATAAATGATTTTTTTAAGCATGGGCAAGAGCTATTTGTGCACACACGATTGAAACCATTTAGCTTAATTCATCCAAACTCTACAGTAGCGCAGTATCATGCAGGTACTGTCAGTTTAGATAATGTTGGAGGTGTATCATGCATTATAAAACCCTATCGTATTCCTTTCAGAAGCGCTGGATCCACGAAGTGACAGTGATGGCCGCTCTGTGCATCATCAAATTCCATTCTTTGGGTTGTCATTAGAAACTACAAAACCTTACATTTGTAATGTAATGCCTGTTCCTGCGCCAGCCCTTCTTTTATTTGCCAAGAAGGTCTAAACATCTTTTCAAACATTAGAAAAGAAAAGTTCTGGTCTGCTGTTCCACTGTTCTTCATTTCTTCACTTACCTTTGATTTCTGTGGAGTCCCTTCCTTTGCTTTCAGGTGATATCCGATGATTGGAAATTGGTATTGCTGGATGAATTTGTTGAGTTTTCGTTCAGCGGAGTGGCTCAGTGTGAACAAGTTTTGCAAATTGTGGCAAAAATTAGGAAGGAATTAAATGAAGGTATGTTTTACAATAAAATTTTCACTGGGTTCGGGTGCTGGAGGTAGCTTACATGTCGTTCTGACATAACAACAACAACAACAATTTCTTCACATTTTCAGGTCTTCTTAAAAATGATTTTAATGTTCACCCTTAAATTTCAAATGCACAGAGGGTCGAATGTCACTTTACAAATTGTTAGATTGATAGTTCGATTCCTTCGATAGATCAGTACTGGTAATCACCACTTCGGGTCAGCTAAGCCTCTCATCCCTCCGTGGTCAGAAAATTGGTGCCGGACTTGTCGGTGAAAAAAATCACTCTCTGCAGCCCGATTGGGAACGCTCCAGCTCGGCTATGTCAGTACTCCAGGGAGAATCGACTCGACCAGCTTTCTACGACATTCAACATGAAACGATATTCCTCAAGCAGTAGGCAAAGCCACACGTAAAAGTTGGAAGATCTTCGTGGATAATGGATGCGAAAAACGAATCGAATATGAGAAGTGCTGGTATCCGCACAGTAGATGCGAAGACGAGTCATGTAATTGAAAAATAAAAAAAAATTGTTCCTGATGGGATCAGACAATCACTATTACCTTACTTTGCTTCGGAGTTACACCATTACCTTCAGTAAAAGTATTGTTGCTTCATCTTTTCTTAATCATTATGGAGAACATCGTTGTCCTATGAAATACATTTTTTTTTCGTGCAGCGTGTTTTTGTCTTTCACACAATTTAAACGGCCCTCATCATGCAAGAATCGTTGGCTTTCCAGTCTGGTTGGGCATTTCTGGCTCCTTGTTCTATCGCACGACTACTTCCGCAATTTTCCAAACTGTTACATTCAAATTTTCAGTCGTAGTAGGTTTTCTCTAAAGAAAGTTCAAGGCTTTCGTGAAAGATCTGGAACAAACGCTGCACAGTACATTCGTTAATTGTTCCTTGACTGAGTGCAGTTATGTATTTTGCGTTGTTATGGCTTTACCTTGAAACTTAATATGCCGAAACGATTGCAGATATGTTGGTTGGCCAGTGGATTAGGGAGTTGGATGGATGTCTTTTGTCCGCCAACTGTACTTGGAATGCTCGACTTTGTATGAATTCGCCACGCGGGACTTTTTTTGCCGTAACTGCCGTGGACAACCTCGAGTTTGGGTTATAACAGTTTATAACAATAACAGGAGTGCAGTAATATTCTGTAATATGTTAATTGGATATGTACGATTGAGATGCGAACAAGTGATGCAAAAGAAGGAAGTTAGGCACTGGTAGATTGGAAGACCGACACTGACGGATCGGAGAACAGCCACTTGTAGACTGGAGGGCAGGTACTGGTCGATTAGGAGGCAGACTCTGTGCTAAGGTTGAACAGGTACTGTCCGAAAGGAGACTCGGCCATGCCGTGATGACTAATGGTGCTCCGTATATTCTGTCTGTAATGGGTGGAGTTTTACGGAGGTGATTAGAGATAGTGCTCAGAAAGAGGTTGTGTACTTTTTCAGCTAGTACTACTAGTTTACTTTCTACTAATTTCTTGTAGAAAGAGTTCGTGAAGGGCATACACAGGCTCACACAGAAAGTGCATCGGAACTGCCGATTGCTTGAAAGTACATGCAGCTGGCGACAGCTCATTCAGCGTTCGAATCAACGGACAAAGAAGTTACAGTATCTCTTTCTAGCCCAGTTGAGAGGCAAATGTTTGAAACGGTAGTTGAGAGACAGTTTACAGAGCATGCGAGGATAGATGATGTATAACGATTACAAGTAAAACAGTTATTGTAGAAGACATAAGTTAGCATAGAAATTGGAACTATTCAAGGATTAGTTACTGCAGCAGTAGTTATTTTTACTTCAGTTTTTTCCTGCAGCCCGAGTTAAACAAATGTTAGTATAAAAATAAGACACTGGCTCAGATTTTCAACAGGAATTTCAAACGTAGAGTTAGTAAAACAAGAATTTTCCAGGATACCAACTAAGACGTTTTTCACATTGACATTATTTTGAGCGAGATGTGAAATGAATAATTCAGGTTTGCGTGTGAAACTATCTGGTGAGAAATACCACGAAGATGAACTCGTTGGGTTGATAAACCAGTTTACATTCCTTCTATCTGAGGGAAATTTGGAAATATAGTAAGTCATTTGTGAAACATTTCTCTCATTCATACTTATTGTGTAATGTATTAAGTTGTCCAATACAAAATGTTCGTTTTGGGTCTGAAAATTCCAACTTTCCCAATGAAATTATGGTCCATTGGAACAATGTAGCAATATACTTTTCTCAACATGTTAGAAGCTTAGACATTTTATACGTCCTAAAAATCCTTCGAAGACTAGAGCTACGGAAGTTGGCTTGGTGTTGGTTCACATTCATCCTTAGAAGACATTCTCTGAGTGTACTATGCTTGGTGCGCAACTTTTCCTGTATGACTGAAATGCCAACCAATGTTTCTGTTGTATGTCACAGGTACCTTTGTTATGAGATCAGAGGAGGCTGATGGTATTCCTTGTCTTTTCCGAGTTCTTCTACCTAGGCGCTATCAATACTCACCTAACGTCCCAGTTATACGTAGGCTGTGCTCTTAACTGGTGAGCCGTTTAAGGAAATCCATTCTTTATACGAAACACTTCTCATGAACTGGGCCTTTTTCCAATTAATCCGTGATCCTGCTTTCTACCTTTCATTAGGCTCGGTAGGCACGATCTGCTTCGTTGCCATTGTTTGCAAGGGTGACAATGTTGTTAGAAAAAGGTTTGACGGGAATACTCATCAACACGTGTGTCGTTTTCGTCCCAATCAGGTAATTGTACACACCATTTTAACGTTACCGTAAACAATTTAAGCGGTATTGTTTTACCTTGTCATATTTTTCTACCAAAAAAAAGGAGGAAATCTAGCATTGTAAAAATTTGAGCATTAAACAAATTTAAGATTAAAATAGTCGCAGCGATAGAGCAACGCTTTTCCATGTATGTGTAAATCCTAAAATTGTAAAATACTATACTCGAAAATCATCGATAGTTAGTGGACAACCAGAATCACAATTTTCATGATACGACATTGTTATAATGAACGGTCGAAAGTCCGGAGTGTAGCAAATAATTTATAACGTATTTGGCTTGCTCAACATCAGTTATGTCGTTGCGTTAATTTGTCTTTCTGCAAGATACTCTTGGAGCGTTTTGAAAATAAGTAAATTCAAGGGCCTCGGTCGGTGTGGTGGATAGCATTTCACGCCCCGAAAGGGTAATCGCGTTTTCGAAGCCCAGCCGGGGTTCTCAGTTTTGCTTATATCTCAGCATCATGCTGGTTGTATTTCACATCACACCTTGCGATTTCAAAAGATTAGGCGTTAAATAAAAGTTAAAACGAATATGTTTTCCATTTACTTTTGGCAATAAATCTAGTCTGTTACAAACCAGCTGGATCGCAGATTTCATATTTCGGCTTTCTCAGCATGAAACGAATCGTTCACCCACCACGAACTCTGGAAGAAGTTGGATTTTTCACTCCTGACGGAGAAATGGAATTAGATACAGAAGATCACCAGTTCAGTGCAGATCGTATAGAGAAGCACTGCATAAATAGTGATGAGAAAGTTACCCCAATAAAATCGGTAAGTAAATAGAAATTGTAAATGTTCTATAATCTCAGGTAATCACTACTTCTAGGGAACACAAATGCGAAAATTGGACGAAACTTCTCAGGTGAAAGAGGATTTTCCAGAACATAAACAGCGGAACAGTACTTATTACGAATTGCTAAAAAAACGAATGGAAAGGAGTGAGGATCTTGAAAAGGATTGCCAACCAGACGTA
>MQTX01000108.1:658067-718106 GCA_009735665.1 Angiostrongylus cantonensis | reverse complement strand
ATATATATATATAAATTGTACATATGACTGTGAAGATCATTTTTACACAAACCCGATCGTATCCATTCATAGCAGTGCGTGCTTGCACATAATGGACGTAATGCGTTGGGATCAATGCACTTACTCTCCACTTGTTTGTTTTTCTATGCCGAGTTTTTTTTTTGCTGTATTTCTTATATCTGGTCGATAGTTTATCTAACACAGGCATATCTAGCTTGGCCCTATAAAGAGCTATCGTCTGCACTTAGCAATTTACACCACAAACAAGTTTATATTAGGCACTTAGGCATACTACGCAAATATACGACTCACAAGGTAATACATGGATACTTGGATGGCTCGCCTTCACTACTGCAGTATAATTTTTATTTCTTTAGAGTTTTGCTCGTTTAGTTAAAGTGAAGTCTGAAGTCCCAAGGTCAGCCTAGCCAAAGTCTGTCCCAGTTCGTCGCCACCACAGGCAGTCACCGCCCTTGTGGATCAGAGGAAGATTTGCCACCATCCGACAGGTTTGATATGAGGATGGTGGTGGTTCATGGTATTTCCCTGGTTTACTCTTAGTTGGGCTTCCAGATGGAGATGGCGGACTCCTCAGCTAGCGAAGACCCTGAAGGATGCAGCAACTTGGAGCTCGCAGTCGGGTACCTAGAAACAACCCAGCCACAATGAAGTGGTGTAGCATCAGGAGGACACATGGAAATAAAACAAAAGAAAAGCGATAGTTTACGATAGTTTTGTCAAGGCATTATTAGGACTTTTATCCACCGTTTAATGGGCTTTAATGGGCTTGTTTGAGCTCATTCTAGCTTATTTATTTCATTTCTTCTTATTAATCATTCTTCAAGCTCATATGTTCCATGTTTTGTGGTGCCCAGGAGCTTCTTTCACTATTCCTAGATTGTTCTTAATCTGCTAATGTAACGTATTAAGAATAGAGAAAGGACGTTTGCGTTTTCTCGATGGTCCTTTTTAAAAGTGGAGCTTTTTAAAGTCATATCGTCCACCCCGTTACAATGCTGTTGTTTAGTTGTCGCCACCTTCACCAAAAGAAGAACCGCTCACTTTTTCTCTGCTGATGGATCTAATCACTGACACGAAATATTTCTCTACAGTTTGAATTTTTAAGAGTCTACTGTTTGGTGAGCTTAATATCCAAAGCAGTGTTTGATGTTAATGAGAACTTAACAATTTTCGTATAGATTACTTTTTGGGATCAGTAGGTTCAATCTTATCGGTCTGTAATACATTCGCAGCAGCGCTGATTTTCGGTGTCTGCATCTTCAAACCGGATGTTTCACTCACTGTCGACTGCGTTGAAATCAGCGCACACTGTAAGTTGTCCTCGTTCACTTCCACTTCCAAAGAGAGATGAATTATGGTGATCGTCAACAACAGTCTTTACGCTACTCTGTCCTTATAAGGAGCAGTCAACAAACGGGATTGGGTCTAATTTTGGTTGGCGGTCGCATAGTCGCTTTGACCAATATACTCCACATAGAAGGTATGGAGCTATAGTCTTAAAATGTTTAAATTATGCTTAAGATGTAGCTACATTTGCGGAATCCAGTACCGATTCTACAACCGGATTCTCATATGTTTTAGCGAAATGATTTATACACGATTTGATGGTTGAAAGGTAGCAGCTCAATGCTAACAATTAATATAAAGGTCTTCCTTAGCAGAGAACTTTGTGCAAAGAATGACCCGTCTTGTTGCTATTTTTAGGATGAACAAAAGAGGACCAAGCAGAGCATCCATAAAAATAAATCTGTCGGCGTTGATCAATCCCTGAGGGGTATGCTATGCATTCGTTTTCACTAAGCATCGTCACAGGTGATCGAATGCTGCATGTATGGCCTATACAATGGCCCGTGGTGGCCTACCAATGTATCGAGTCGGTGCTGCTATCCTCCCAGGCAGGTCTGGTACCAATTTGCCGAACCCGAAAGGATGGAAGGCTTGGAGAACCATGGGCGCGTGGATCGATTCCGCTCAAGTGTGTTGCAGGGCACCTTTAACCACTGCGAAATACGCGCTTGTTGTCGCCCATATGAAACTGAAAGGAGAACAATAGGTGCAAAAGTAATCGCAGTGTGGTCACCATGTTGAGAAGGAAAAGCAACAGACCTCATTACTTTGGTATGCATCGTTTAGGTGTCCCTTTTCATTATCGCGTCGCGTTGTAAGTGATTGTAAACTGAAATAAAACGAAGTTCTTCGTGGACGTGAAAAAAATTTATGGCAAGAACGTCCGAAAAACTTCACTGAGTTCATTACGGGCGCCTACTTACGTTAAGTTGGAAGCGGGAATGCTTCCATATTATACATTTACTTCTCTGAAGAAAACAGTAGCAGTGTGTAGAGAACATATAAGCGAGATATTACTGTAGTAAATCTTATTATTTATTTACTTTGCATGCCCTGTCGTCACGTCTACTATGGGGATCCCAGCACTTCTTGCATTCGATTCCTTTTCCTCGCATTTATCGTCCACAAAGGTCGTCGAACATTTCGCGTGTTGTTGCACTCTTGCTTAAAGATTTCGTTTTCTTCATGGAAATCATGGAACGCTGATCGAATCAGTTCTCCTTCCAATCTTCGTGCAAGCTGAGCTGAAGCGTTTCCAGGTCGATTGGAGAGAGCGTTGAGGAAGGGGTTCACATCACGGGGAATCCAGTCGCTAACAGTTCCTGTCCATCGGTTCTCGTCCGTATGCGTTACGTGTCTGGCCCACCGCATCATCGACATTATGGCGTATAGAACGAAATCATCGATTTTTGATCGGACCTAGGTCGCAGTTTCGGATCTCCTCCCTCACATGCTTGATGCGGGAAACTATTAGCATCGTTCTCTCGACTGCGCGTCAATAACGTTGATGGATTATCCTGCATGTTTTAACGACCAGCTTTCTAGTGCATACGTTAAGGCAGGGAGAATCGTGGAGTCACAAAGGTGGCCACGAAAGTGGGTGTTTCTTTTCCTCTTTACTATGCCCTCGGTGGTCTTAAATACTCTTCAATGTTCACAAATAGTAACAAATCCTATCACCATTGCCAAACGCTTGAAAACTAAAGCGAAATAATTCGCTGTTTTATTTCAATAAGCAGATACGTTGTTATTATAGAATTTATTAAGATACAATAGATGACGTTTCGGCGGTTTCGCGTTCTTCAGGGCCTGGTAAGGTCAAATTGAGATGCGATGGTAAGGAGGCTGTTTCTTAAGCGAATACAAATTTATTTGTTAAGTTTTATCTGCTAGGGTTATGAAAGTGTTTGGTTGAGTAGATCGCATCTCAATTTGACCTTTCCAGGCTCTGAAGAACGCGAAACCGCCGAAACGCCAGCTATTGTATCCCAATAAATTCTATAAGAACAACCTCGTGTCTGCTTATTGAAATAAAACATCGAATTATCAATCAATGCCGAGGTTAACTGAAGGTCGGTCTTGGGAATTAAAGCGCAATATTTAAAAAAAAAACTATAGCAAAGTGAACAATCGTTAGAATACCTGGATCTTTCGGAAATATTCGGAGATATTCGTTTCATTGAGCGTGAATGAGGCATAGGAAACTAAGCCGTTTTTCGTGAACATGGTTTTTGTGAGATTCAGTCGAAGACCAGTCTTTCGATGAGCGTTGCCAAAGTTGGTTAGTATTCGTTACATCCGGCTAATGCTTGGTTTGTTGCTGGTCTTCTGCTGAGTAGCGACCTTGCATTTAGTCGCCGAGCCATTGTGTTTACGAAGACTGACGGAAGGCTCTTCAAGTGTTCAGATCTTATCCCGTCTAGACCTGGTGCTCCTCGATTTTCACCGACGAAATAGCATGCAGGATTTCGGGAAGGAAAATCGGTGGTGCGACATAACCATCCTCCTCTATTTCCATGAGGGAAAAAGGGTGTGGCTATTTAAGAAATCCGAGTGGTAATCGTGAAATGATTTTTTGCATTACCTTCCTGGAAACTATAGCTGTTCAGTACGGGTGCAGTCATCTTGATTTTGCAACTGGTAGTGTTTCGGTGGACACTGTGAATGCTTTTCTCAGCTTTTGGAGCTATGACTGTAATTGCTGTTGTTCTCTGTTTGAGATCTTCTATCGTCGTTCTTCATCGTTTCGCAGGTGCGGTATTGAGTTGCGGTTGCCTATGACTCATGTGATTCCACGTTGGCGCACCAGCTCGGATGTTTTGGACCATGTTATAAAGGATATAAAGGATACATATCATAAAAGTGGTCACAAACTAACTGGCGTCTTAAAGTGCTTGCACGGTCTCTCCTCATTTCTACCGTTGTAGTTAATCTTTTTGACCAACATCATCAGAGCCGCCTCAGTCCAAGATTTCAAGGCTAGCGTTGTGAAATTTGTGTGAGTGGTTGTCCTTCCAGATTCCCACAGCCGGGAATGATTTGAGATTTTAGCCAACAGCGTAGTAGTTCTGTCCCAAAATGTCTCATCGAGTGAGGTTTATATTTCGCTTCATTTTTCTTTTGATTTTACTACAAATTAGTAAAGAAAGCTGTTGTACTCGCAGCCAAGCTGTTTATAAATACGAGTAATCGCTGGGCTTCTAATTAGACTAGGCGCTTATTTGTCGGAGGTGGATCCGAACCATTTTCAATGTATGTGCTGCCTGCTTTCTTGAGGCTTTAAATAAAATCGCATGTTTTATACAATTTGCATGTCGGTGAGTACACCCACGAACGCTTTAATGAGTATGTCTAAGTGTGCTGAACTATTTCGAATGATGTATGCTTTCTTTCTGGCTTGCTACGCTGGCCTTCATTTCTGGCTGCCTCAGTAATTGAACCTTTACATAACTAATACAACGACAACGATGCTGAGCCGGATCAAACCATGGCTACCCTTTCCAGAGGCTCGTGTATCACACACCGCACCACGGAGGTTCTTGCTCTGCTTTTCTCTCCGCTAGTTTTCTACCTAAAACTGCCGTGATAAACCACATTAGACAAAATGAAAGGTTAACATCATAACTAATACATAATACTTCACTGCTAAGAATAGTAATCGGCGTGAGCTACGACAGTACTTGAAACTGGATGTGAGTTTAACAGCCAAAATCTACCACATAAAAGTTAGCCAACAGGGATTTGACGACTGTAAGGAATGTAGTCCACGGATCTCCCTCATATGAGGGATCTCGAGCCGGTTAGTCGCGAGGCTACGTGGCGCGTCCCCAGGTGGCGGATAGGGGGTTAATCGCGGACCAAAAGCGACCTTTGCTTCTCTGAGACGCAGGTGGATCCAGGGGATGGACTCCCTGTTTCTGCTGCGCCGATTTGGCACATACTTTCTGTATTTGCTAGGCGTATTCATGCATGCGTGTGTGGGTGCGTTCTCGCTTTATGCGGATTGTATTCTACGAGTCAATTCGGCCAAAAGCCTGCAATCAAGTGACAGGGAAGTATATGGGAGGCGGTTAGGAGTCGCCTCCAACAAATAAGCTCCATGTCCACTCTGGGAGAGCCTGGCAAGCTACCCGGGAGTATAACCAGCCCCCACGTTCAGAGCCCAGCAAGCTATACGTGGGTATTAAATATGCTAAACACAGTAAAAAAAAACGGGCCTCATTCCCCTGACCCCGAAAGAGCCCCCACGTAGCGCAGTTGCCTGAGAAAAATCACTCTCTGCAATCCAATTGGGAACACTCCTGCCCGGATATCTCAGGACTTCAAGGAGAATCGACTCGACCAGCATTCTACGGTTTTCAAGGTGAAACGAAAATCGTCAAGTAGTAGACGAAGCCACACGTGAGGTTGGAAGATCTTCGTATAAACAGTGGATGAGAGGAAACGAACTGAGTGTGAGAAGTGCTGAGATTCACACAGTAGACATGAAGACGGATCAAATAAAATAAAATAAGGAAAGTACTTATATGCTTAACACATTAACGGCTTCATGTAATTTTGTGTTGTCACCGATTCGCACAGCGTCTATTTTTCCACTGTACTTTTCTTTTTTTTTGTGATTGACTAACTGCGTGGAGTAGACTTTCGTGTACTCCGTTTGCCTAAGTGACTTTGCTGCATAGACTAACGCTTAACTAGAAAAAGTAAAGGAAATAAACTCTTTTCGGCAAAGTAAACAGTGGGAAAAGACATGCATTGAGATGTATATGGTCAGCTCTGTTCGCTTATCTAAGCATTGTTTTCAGTGCTTATGGTTATTTGTCAACGGAACGAATATCTTCGAATGCTCCAGTTATATCTATTTAGGTCGGGAAATCAATATGATGAACGACTTGGCTCCAGAGCTGAGCAGAAGGAAACGAGTGGCTTTGGGGGCTTTCAAGAGCATCGAGGATGTAGTGAAGAGGACAAAGAACACCCGACTCCGTGCCCACCTTTTCGACTCAACGGTTCTTCCTGCCCTAACGTATGCGTCAGAAACTTGGTCGCTACGTAAGCAGGATGAAAGATCACTCAGCGTTATCGAACGCTCGGTCGAAAGGACGATGCTAGGAGTATCCCGTTTCGCACAAGTAAGGGATGGGATCCGAAGCTCCGATCTACGTCAACGATCGAAAATCAAAGATGCCGTTCTATACGCCAAACAGTCAAAGATAAGGTGGGCCGGACACGTAATGCGTATGAATGATAACCGATGGACAAGGGCTGTTAGTGACTGGATTCCTCGGGATGTCAAACGTACTGCAGGAAGACCACCGACCCGATGGTCAGAGTTCTTCACGAAAAACCTAGAAGAAAGATATGATGCTCGACGAGTCCCTAAAGCGAGGAGAACCCATTGGGCTACTCTTGCCCGCGATAGGGAAAAATGGAGGATTTACTGGCGCCCGCTCGAGTCACTCGACGATCAACGGGACTACAGGTGATACAGGTGAAGGAATGTAGTGGGGTGAATGGGATGATGCTGCTTATACCTGTTGGAGTGAGCGAATTCGCAGCCTAGGAATTGAATTTGTCATTGAGCACATGTTGACAGAACTTCTACAGCTCATTATACATTGAATACATTCAGAAAAATGGTGTAGAAGTGTTTCATTGACGCAAAAATATTCATTTGACAACGCCTTCAAAGTAGAGCTTGATGGTATAGCTTATAGGAAAAGAATAAAAGGCAAGTCTGGATAAGCACAAGCTTGTGATTATGATTACTCTCTGAAATAAAAAAAACACTTCAGTCCCATGTACTGAGCAATCTACTCTCTTATTCATAGGTTCTAGGAATATAAAGTATTTGTAAAGGTGGAGACGAAATTAATAACAAATGGAAGTCAGGCGAAGAGTACTCTTTGTACCACGCATTCACGAGAGTTTTGAGTCGATCCGGTGCAGTGCAGACATGGAGCACGCCCCTGATTCCGTCTGTATTTCAATGCAAAAGGAAACTTGCTTTTGTTCAGTGTTTAATCCTTATGATGCCCGACAACTGTAGCCGTCATATATATTCACTAAAAACCGGCTGCAGAAGGGTATGTGTGGGAATATCTGGCACAAGATGGATATTTCATATCATTTGCTTACGACTACCGTATCGTGACAGTGATGAGTCGTACAACAGCAGGTCCACTAGGATTATTACGACTTTTATACATAGGATTATTACGACTTTTATACATCTTGGATCGGCTCCGTACACGCTTTATAGCAAAATAAAAGGTAGTTAGTTGATGAGTAGCTAGCAGAATATGTTCTACAAAAGCGAAGGCTTTCGATATCAATGCTTGTTGTGCAAGCTGATTGCTGCATATTCTTTTCCCGGTTACTCATTAACAGGACTACCAAAACGGTGTAGAGAGCCAATAGACAAGATTTCAAAAAAAGTTCGATGTGATGGATCGTATCCGCATGATCACGGTACACACTAATGTGTCGATATAATCTAAACTGTTTTCCGTATTCAATATATCTTAAATGAAGACCTTGGTGATTTTAAAATGAAACTGTTTATAGAGATCTTATCTCATCACATTTTAATGTCTAAAATCTTCCGTCAAACTGATAAATTCGCTCCAAAAAACACTACAAAGCTTTTTCTCGCTGTGATATCGACATCAAACACCTAGCATTGGCGGAATAAATGCTGTAGAGCGAACGGTGGAATGAGTGAAGGTTGACTAGCGTACATCGGTTTTTTATGGGGACAGCGATTTACTCCTGATCTATAACTCACCCTTAAAGAAATGGATGGCAACAAATGCTCTAAATATGTTTATTTTAGTTCGAAACACAACATGGTCACCAACATACCTGCGCTGCTGAGCAGCATAGCGCGAACTACTTTGATACCTTACAAAATCGTCAAGGATGTTGTGAAGGAGACGTAGGAGACATGGCATCGCATCTTGCTCTACTTCATCACTGTCTTTCCTGTAGGAAAAGAAATACTTGGAAGACCTGTGTGCTATCGCAAACACTTCTCTAATGTTATTAGTGCGTCTGCGGTGTCTAGGTCAGAAATTACTGATGTTCTCTCTATCTTAAATTTTGCAAATTTCACGCCTATTCTGCCATCTATAGTTATAGATGTATGAGCCCGTTTGCATGGCATACAAAAGCTGGTTTCTTGCTCCTTGATTGGTCTCTTTCCGTTTGCATTCTCAAGGAGCATTTCCACGTCGTCATCATTGATAGTCGCTAACTTTCCCTTGAGTAAAATTGTTCAGTAAAGGTTTGCTCTTCTTGGCTACATTTCTGTTAAATCGGTTTGATTTTTGGTCATTGGTTCGTTTCTGAGTGGGCTTTCAGCTGAAAGTATAGAATTTCTTTTCAAACGAGGTGGCCCGGGCGAATTAATCCGCGTATGTTAATGCCACAGTTCGATATCTAGGAGCATATACTGGGCTGATGGGAAGCGTGGCGTAGTAACGGTGATGCTAAACTAATGTACAGTTCGCAACTGTCATTTGATGATGATATAATAAAGTTAATGTACAATAATTACTACGTGCAGGATGACTTAACGATAATCTACATTGGTGACATACGAGATTAATACGGTACAGATCTAAAGGCGGAGGAACCCTGACAGGGGCGAGTCCCAATAGCAATTCACGAGGCTATTTATATGTTTTTGGAGAAGGCGGTACTTGGCACAGGTCCAGCTTGTTTACCGAAACCATTCCTCGGCTACCGTTTCGAAATCCTCCCGAGTCCAAAGAGCAGCTGGCGGAAGTCGCAAACATCCTCGTGCCCTTGTTATTGTACGCACAATGCCCGTTTCGAAATCCTCCCGAGTCCAAAGAGCAGCTGGCGGAAGTCGTAAACATCGAACGTCATGGGCTGCGTTCTTTCAGAAGGAAGTAGTAAACTGTTCCACTGTTATGCCTCCTCCTTCGCATAAGTCATCGTTAGTGTGCTATTAAAGTCGAACATTGCTGTTTGATGTGTGACTGCGAGGCGGCCACACGGTCATCGAATACCATTGTTCAGAAAGATAGAGAACTTTTCCAAAGGGAAGTTCTCTATATGGTCACCTTTTGGTTCTGAATTTCCACGGATTAGATTTTCAAAAATCGTCGAAAATGCCAATCTTTACCTTTTCAGAACGTTTTGTTCAGTAATCAGGTATGGTCTGAAGTTGACAAGCGGCCTTAAAAAACTCTTTCTAGTTAGAGCTCGTGGTCATTCTTTTTTTCTTTCACTCCGAAGATTTCTATTTAACACCAATGCCGAGGAATAAAACGGTCCATCATTCAGGGAATAATCTTGTTGCACTACGTGTTCGTTTCAGCTTGCTAAGAATATATAATGCATCATTTCGTTTGCCCCATTCACGCTCAACGAAACGAATATCTCCGAATGCTCCAGTTATGTCTATCTAGGTCGGGAAATCAATATGCTGAACGACTTAGCTCCAGAGCTGAGCAGAAGGAAACGAGCGACTTGGGGAGCTTTCAAGAGCGTCGAGGATGTAGTGAAGAGAACAAAGAACTCCCGACTCCGTGCCCACCTTTTCGACTCAGCGGTTCTTTCTGCCCTAACGTATGCGTCAGAAACTTGGTCGCTACGTAAGCAGGATGAAAGATCACTCAGCGTTATCGAATGCGCAGTCGAAAGGACGATGCTAGGAGTATCCCGTTTCGCACAAGTAAGGGATGGGATCTGATGCTCCGACCGACCTACGTCAACGATCAAAAATCAAAGATACCGTTTTGTATGCCAAACAGTCGAAGATAATGTGGGTCGGACACATAATGCATATGAGTGATAACCGATGGACAAGAGCTGTTAGTGACTGAATTCCTCGGGATGTCAAACGTACTGCAGGAAGACCACCGACCCGACGGTCAGAGTTCTTCATGAAAAGCCTAGAAGAAAGATATGATGCTCGACGAGTCCCTAAAGCGAGGAGAACCCACTGGGCTACTCTTGTCCGCGATAGGGAAAAATGGAGGATTTACTGGCCCCCGCTCGAGTCACTCGACGATCAACGGGACCACAATTAATGCAGGTGACAGGTGACACTCTAGTGGAAAAATACCAAAAGAGCCAAAATGGCTTTCTGTGCAACACTACGAATCGTCCTTGTCATCCTTTACCATTGACTTCTTTACTGACTATAACTGCTGTTTCTCATGATTCTTACAAGAATTATAGGCAATTGTTTAGTCATTAAATATACTGAGAGTCTAGTTGAGCTGCATGTTGTTTATCTCTAATATTACAGTAGCGGTTGTCTTTTTATGGTTCCTTTTCCACGTCCACTTCATGCACTTTATTAAGTAGTTTACAGCGCGATGAAGTGACAGCGGTGGAAGTTCTAGAGGCCTATGTGTGGAAAGCACTAGAAGTGCAAAAGAGACTTTATTGTTGTATGGAAGTCATTAAGGAGGTCCGTTGAAGTGAAGTAGGACGTATTTTATTCTTTGCAACTGAAATTATTTTTTGTTTATTTTAGGCTTTTGATGCTGCTGCCGAGGCTGATAAAAAGTGGTCAGGGGTTAAAAACAAGCCACCAATGTACGGAATTCCCTTAGCGTGAAGGGCAACTTCTATGTATATAGCCTTGTTGAAAACCTTCATTCTCTCACGTCTTGACCACAATTTTTGCAACCTATGTGCTCATATTTCAGGTACTGGGTACGATTGTTGCATAGGGTTGGCGAAATTTCTCGATGAACCAAAAGTGGAAGAATGCTCGGTGGTAACTCATTTACGTAATCTAGAGGCGGTTAGTAAGGGAATTTTTGATCTTTCTAAACAATATCAACTTTTGCTATTTGAGTCACGAGCGGCTCAATACTGCTTCACTTATTAGCCCTAAATCATTAGGGCGGACTCCTGAAGAGCTGTCAATGCATGTTGATTGAAATGCTGAAGATTGAAATGAATAGAATGAAAGTCCACCAGTTGAGCTTTGCATTGCTTTAATAGGGCAGTGCTGAACAGGAGGTGTACGGAAAGGTCGCACTTATGCACCTTAATATGTACGCGACAGTGCTTAATATTGAGTAATTACAGTACACAAATACATCCAATTTTTCATCCTGCGCAGTACAAACAATATTAAATTTATGCCGTTATTCTTTGTTTCTACTTCATATGAGTTATGTGCTGTTTGCTTAGTCACACATGTTGGGGTTTCGCCTTTACAGCGGAAAATTGGTTCCAGGAAGGTTGAGTAGAAAACCTGCTAGATTAAGATAGTGTCCTAATCTTGGCACCTATTGTCGTATATGTAAGTTTTCACTTAAAATCTAGCAGCACTATGGCAGCACAAGCACATAATCTTCGAATGGTTCCATTGTGTCTTTGACAATGCAGCCTGGCGAGGTTGAAGTTCACAAAATCAAAAAGCTAAATTTGTAATCGACTCATTTAGGAGAAAGGGGCGCATCCAATTACTTTATTTATTAAAACGCAGGCTTATTTTTAAATTTATGTGACCGAAGTGTGGGACGACGACTAATCTTGTGGCAGCTGCAGTTACTATAAAAGTTATTCGCATACTTGGATGGGCTGTCCTCGCTGGTTGTGTGGGCCCAGTGTAGTCTCCATTTCTTTCAGAGCTTTGCTGGTTTAGCTATCGTGGTTCCCTGGAGTCCCGAGGTCGGCTTAGCGAAAGTTGCCCCAGGTCGTCACCACTACGGGCTGTCGCGGCCCTTGTGAATTAGAATGAGATTTTCCACCACAAGAAGAGTTTAGCATCAGGATGGTGACGGATCCTTGTATTGGTTTACTCCTAACCAGGCTTCCCGATGGAAACGCCGGACTCGTTCACAGCTTGGTAGGTCTTGCCGGAGAGATGAACTCTCCGCTCTACATCGCAGCCTGACACCCAGGAACTATTCGCAGTCATGGTGAAGCGGTAGACAGTTGGGAGGTTAGTCGGATTATATCTCAAATAACGAACAGTGATGGTTTTTTCAAATACGAACAATAAATGCCCGACAGCTGGAGTACTTGAGGAGTTGAAAACATCGTAAGGGTATGAAAGAGACACTATTTTACCACTCCAGGGGGATGATTGGTATGCGTGTTACTATTTAGTATATACTACTATGGTCCGTGTTAGAATCATACTACAGTCAGCATTTGCAAGTGCTTTGCATTATTTGTTGTTGTTCTATTTCCGTATTTTATATAACAGCTTATTCTAGACGAAAATCATGATCCATTTCAGCAATTGGAAGTCAAATTATAGTCAATTACTGGTCAAAGGATGGATAATTTCCTTTATGACTGAGTTGTCACGAGGTTACTGTAAAAATCTTCTACTCGACTAACGTTTCGGCGCGCTCGTCTTCTTCAGAGCCACATTCATACATGTTCACGATCAAAAACTGGCCGTGCTTACGACGTTGGTGTTCGCAGCTGTGCCGAATCGAATCCAGTAGAGGGAGCTGTGCTCGAATGGGGAAGTTGACTTTTCAGATTGGATGACAGCTGACCATCACTCGTGCTGAATAGGAGGGCATCGCCGCGTGAACATAGGAATCAAAATCAGATGTAGTAGTTATGTCTTCAGAAGAAATGAAACTATGTGGACTGCAAGAATGGTAGAAGTTTATCTCAAGTGGTCGCATGCGACGCATCTAAGGCCAATCACATGGTGGGTATGTGTTTGTGATCCACATTAACTAGGTGTATTTGTAGGTTACAAAACGTTCTTGAGGGAACTAAGCAGCTACATTCGAGTCCTACACGAATTTTGCCCTTATTTGCCCTTATATACGCCACATAGAATTGCTATCCTGAGTTGGTAAACTATGCTGTTTGCAACCACTTACATAGAGAAGATCTAAGGGAAAGTGTACTTGTGATAATGTCAACTGGACCATATGCATAGTACATACAAAATTTCTCCTAGTAATTGTGAAGGTTTACACATAGCTGTTTAGATCCCTTTCGTCATCACTAATGTTCCACAAGCTCTCCTCTCTTTCGTTTGTTCAAATAGTGTCTATGGAACCACAGTGAATCCTCGTGATGTGACAAGGTCCGCGTAATATGTACCTTAATGCAATATGTAGCTTTTGGAATATTATTATCAATATAGCGATTTTATGTTCCTGCTTGCCATTTCTGGTTGATATCTTTAATTTTTACCAAGCATGTAACATCCATCTCCTTCGTTGAGCTTTAGGACTCCGGGTGGTTCTTCTGGAGGTGAAGGTGCTCTTTTCGCTGCCGGTGGTACTCCGTTTGGTACTGAAAGCGATCTTGCCGGTAGTTTGCGGATTCCTGCTGCTTTCTGTGGATTTATTACCCTTAAACCAACCCAAGGTATTCACTTTTTTCTTTTTGATTATTTTTTCTTTGACATTTTAGTGCAATAATGTATGAAATAACTCTCGTTTATTGAAAATGCGTATAGATCGACTGGTCGTAACGAATACTGATCCCGGGATCCCTGGTCGTTCTCGATATGGATTGAGTTTTGGATTTTTTACCAACACAGTGACAGAACAAGTTGAACTGCTTAAGTTGTTTCTCGGAAACTCCAGTTATCGTCAGCTTGTCCCCACTTCAATTCCTCTTCCACTGAACGAAGAGATTTGTTTCTTTATCTTATTATTTTTTTTCTTGTGAATAGAAGTCTAATGTTGTCCTTCAGTCTGTGCGCCAAACTGGTAGGCTTCGGATTGGGTACTTTGACAATGACGGTTTTTGCCCACCAGTGCCTTGGTAATAGCTAGTTACTATCGGTTTGTTGGAAAAGGTTGTAGCATGCTTTTTGTTGAATTTTTGAAGCGGAGAAAATAATGATATTTCCTAATATCGGCTAAACTCGAAAAATTTAGCGTTAGACGAGGCGTTCTTGAAACGGTTGAGCGTTTGAAGCGTGAGGGTCACGACCTTGTCCCTTTCACCGTACCAAATGTTGACGAAATGGTGCAGCTTCTGTACAAGGTATATGTTCGGGTTGACATCATTCCATATCTTCATAGATTGTTTTTCTAGTCCCCTTTTTACTTGCAGCTTCTTATGCCTGATGGCGGTCACTATATTCGAGCTCTTTATGAAAACGATGTAATTGATCCGTATATGAAAGATTTTGTGATGCTTCTAAAAGTGAGTACTTAAGTGCTTTTGTGTTTTCCTGGTCGTTATGTTCTTGCTTTCGTGTCGTTATGTTGAATCCGCAACATCGGAGCGGGCAATTTTACATGTCTGTGTCATCACTCCATTATTTCCACCGTGGTTTTCTGTCGTATCAGGTTCCTCGTAGTGTGAGGTGGCTTGCATCTTTCGTACTTCGGCCGATCAGTCCTCAACTGTCTGCGGTTTGCTCAGCTTTTATCTCGAATCTGGATGATCTTCGTTATACCAATGAACGATGCGATGTTTACAAGAAGGAAGTAAGACATTCGTGGAAAATAATGAAAATATTATGAATACGGTTATAAAGGTCAGTATTTTCAGTTTATTGCTTATTGGAAGAGTCTGGAATTGGATGCGCTGATATGTCCATCGTTTCCTGGTTTGTAAACAACTTTTTTGTCACCAATTTTATTTAATCATTCTTCGCATTTCAGTACCAGCAGTTCCGCATCGTTTTCCATCCAAAATGTCGATAGCGGCAACTTATACAGCATTATTTAATTTGCTCGACTTTCCTGCTGGTGTTGTTCCTGTGGGGAAAGTCGCCGCAAAAGACGACAAAGATTTGGTTAACGAATCAACGTATCCTGTTGGTAGGTCCACTCTCTCTTTGATGGCTTCAATGCTTCGTGATATCAAAGCGTTGAAGTCAACTGTTCAGGACACAACGTCGTATTGCGGATTATTCGAGACTCATCAATCAATAGTGTTGGTTTACCTCTCTCGGTTCAAATTGTAACTCTTCCATTTGAAGAGGAAAAGTGCCTTCGCATCATGAGAGAAGTTGAAGGAGTCTGGAGTGATGACTGTCCTTCCAAGGAAGGGACTCCATCTGAGAATTAGATTGCAAATCTTTCCAGAAAAATCAAATTTATCCGACTGCTAAGTGAGTAAACGGTTATTTCTTCTTTACATAGTACGACAATACGACCATTCGTTTCGCTTCACGTGCAGTTTTTTTCTGTGGATTTGCATTTGGAATATTTTATTGCTCGCATTAAAAAAAGAGCTTTCTGGACTTTTTAAGGTTATGCTTTGAAGCATTTACTATTGTGCATTACCTCAACTGTAACAGTGTTTTAGTATTCAGTAAATATTCCAATAATATTGTTGTGCTTGCCCCTAAAAGACAGTCGTGTTGCCCAACGTGCAACATCCTCCTTCACACAGCATATTCGCTTCGCATGGCAGTTACCGGCCCTGCCGCTTCGGTTTTTCTCCAATTCCCAGTCTCTACTGGCGTACTGCTTTTCCTAAAGTAGACGATAATTTTTTTAATAACTAGAGGACTCGAGTGGTTTCGGAAATGACAGCATTGTAGAGAAGACTTTGCTCTATTGGTCTCTGGGTATGTATGGTATATATGCTATTATTTAGTGTATGTTCCTGATTTGGTCCGATGACTGTGATTTATTATAGTGACTACAACTGAAATGAAAACCCGTTTCTGGTGAAATCCCCGGTCGATGAACTGACTCAAGAAAAGATTCCTTCCATATTCATTTTTGTGTGTAGAATAGAGCTTTACCTGGTCAATGCTCGCAGCAACATTTTCGTTGGGTAAGCTATCAGTTGATTACAACAATAACAGAAGGATTCTGTGCGTTGAAATAAGCCACCGGAAAGTGACTTCTATACAGCTCTCACCAGCTAGTCGGCACACTGTATGGATTGCCCATCGTGTCGATGGTGCATTAAAAAATTGATATTTGTTGAAGGTGTAAAGTTCCGGGCTGTTTAAATTTGTTGATGTGTGCTCCGTGGTAATGAGCGTCAGTGAGCACAAAAATAAATTAGAAGATGTTGACGTAGGTGGCCGATTCTCACTGCATTCATTGCGCACCGTTCAATCACTGCAAAGCGAAAGAAGTACCACACACATTTCTACCCGCCTGGATGGCTTTCCTTCAATGTACAATGAAATCTGCACTCATGTAAGGTATTTACCTACCGCAGTGGAGTTCAATCCTCAGTATTTAAACGGTTTTCAACTAAAGGCACGCCGTGGTTATCACACCCATGATTGAAGTTTTCCCGGAATTCTCCATTGTGAAAAGTTCTGTTTCATGAACGCTCATTAAATCACGATGACAGTGGAATAATCACGAATGCCATTCACTTAAGATTTTTCCAGTGGTCTTGTTATTTAGCTGATACATTTGTAAGAATCACCTGTTTACGATCGACTACTCTGTTTGTTATTTTAAGAGCGAATACTTAGCCGAAATAGAATTTTTGAGATCTACACATTTCTATAAAAGACATAACCATCTACTTATTTCACCCTTTTTACTCGTTAATAAAATTTTAGATTCTTAGAGCAGGCAAAATTCTTGAGGAAGCATTTTACAACGGCATGAAGAGAAGTAGGTTTTCTGGCCAAGTAGTTGCTAGGATCTCTGATAAATTAACGTTCCACTAAGAATTTGATTTTTAGATAGAAATTCTTTCAAATTTAACGGATTTAGTTGTGCGACATTTGATTTCTTGTTCATAGCTGACGTTTCATTCTACAACAATATTAACGTTGACGTCAAAAGAGGAGTTAGGCAAGGCGACACAATCTCGCCAAAATTATTTACAGCCACCCTCCAGAACGTCATGCAAACATCGGAATGGGGTAACATGGGAGTGAAAATCGATGGTCTGCAGTTACATCACTTTCGCTTTGCTGATGATATCGTTCTTATAACACCAGACATTAGCCAAGCGGAACGTATGCTTGCGGACTTTGATAAAGCATGTGGAAAGATTGGTCTTCGACTAAATCTCAACAAAACGATGTTCATGAAGAACGGATCGGTTTCGTTTGCACCATTCACGCTCAACGGAACGAATATCTCCGAATGCTCCAGTTATGTCTATCTAGGTCGGGAAATCAATATGATGAACGACTTAGCTCCAGAGCTGAGCAGAAGGAAACGAGCGGCTTGGGGAGCTTTCAAGAGCATCGAGGATGTAGTGAAGAGAACAAAGAAGCCCAGACTCCGTGCCCACCTTTTCGACTCAACGGTTCCTCCTGCCCTAACGTATGCGTCAGAAACCTGGTCGCTACGTAAGCAGGATGAGAGATCACTCAGCGTTATCGAACGCGCAGTCGAAAGGACGACGCTAGGAGTATCCCGATTCACACAAGTAAGTGATGGGATCTGATGCTCCGACCGACCTACGTCAACGATCAAAAATCAAAGATGCCGTTCTATACGCCAAACAGCCGAAGATAAGGTGGGCCGGACACGTAATGCGTATGAATGATAACCGATGGACAAGGGCTGTTAGTGACTGGATTCCTCGGGATGTCAAACGTACTGCAGGAAGACCACCGACCCGATGGTCAGAGTTCTTCACGAAAAGCCTACAAGAAAGATATGATGCTCAACGAGTCCCTAAAGCGAGGAGAACCCACTGGGCTACTCTTGCCCGCGATATGGAGAAATGGAGGATTTACTGGCGCCCGCTCGAGTCACTCGATGATGAGCGGGCCTATAGGTGGTACAGGTGATACAGTTCTTTGGTTCAATCCCACCCCGGAGTAAGCCTAGTCTGTTGTCTGGCAGAATACAGACATTACATGAGTCCCGGTTATAACAATTTATATTTTTTCATATATGTATTCATTTTCACACAAGGAGATCGTTCTCTCGAGTTAGTTATTAATCACCTTGCCTATTGTCAATCATCCCTCTATCATGGTGGCACGCTTCTTGGCTACAGGCCTATGATTACCAATTCTATGACCATGGTCGTCGTCATCATCACCACCATGACGATGGCTATCGATTGTCGAAGCATAAGAATAAAATTTAAGCAACCAAAGTCTGGTGTTATAAGGACGATGTCATCAGCAAACCGAAGGTGATGTATCTGCCGAACACTCATTTTAACTCCAATATTATCCCACTCCAATGTTCGCATGACGTTCTGGAGGGTGGCTGTAAATAATTTGGTGATATTGTATTGCGTTGCCTAAATCCTCTTCGACGTCAACGTTAATATCGTTGTAGAATGGTGAAATTTTGGTTGTGAAATTTTTGTACAGCTCACGAAGAATCTTTATGTACTGAGTAGGGACTCCTTGACTACCAAGGGCTTCCATGATTGCTTCTATTTCAATTGAATCAAAGGCCTTCTGTAGATCGATGAAAGTGAGACAGAGCGGTGTTTTGTGCTCTCGCGATACTTCACTGAGACTTGTCATCGTGTGAATGTGGCCCATCGTACTAAATCCTTTTCGAAACCCTGCTTGCTCGCACGGCTGTCCTTCGTCCAGTGTTCTGTCAATCCTGTATAAGATGACTCAAGTGAGAGTTTGTAGATGACGGAGAACAAGCAGATTGGGCTATAGTTGCCTATATCGTGTAAGTCGCCCTTCTTTAGAAACAACACGATCTTGCTGGTCTTCCACTGAATAGGGACGTTGCACTCGGACAGATAGCGTGTGAGGAGCCGAGCCAGCGTGTTTATGAGTACTGGCGGAAGCTTCTTCAGATGTTCTGATTTAATCCTCTCCGGAGCTGGTGTTGTTCGATTTTTCACCGACGAAATGGCATGTCGGATTTCGGAAGGGGAATCGGTAGTGTAACATATCCATCCTCTTTTATTTCATAAGACGTGAGCTGGACGTGGCTATCGAAGAGATCTGAGTAGTATTCGTGGTTGAATTTCTCCATTGCCTTTCTGGACGCTGTTATTGTTCCGTCTGGGTGTCGGAGAGCAATCATCTTGGCTTTGTAATTGGCGAAGTTTTTGCGGGCTTTGCGAATGCTTTTCCCAGCCTCTGCAGCTTCGACCATTACTGCTGCTCTTCTCTCTTTAAGATCTTCTTTTACCGCCTGTCTGCATTGTTTCGCAAGCTCGGACGTTAGTTCGCGGTAGCCTGCAGCCCGTGCGATTACGTATTAACTCGAGAGTTTCTGGAAACAGACGTCTCTTGGTGACTTTCCAACTCTCAGCTTTCATGGCGCTAACATGAAGATGTTCAATGAGCCGATCGTACTCCTCGCCGATGTTGTCAACAACGGCATCTTCCCAACAGCCGACTAATGAGTTGAATAAGTCCCAGTTTGTGGTGGTTTTGGGACTTCGGTTTTTGAATTTAGCCGCTTTTTCTCCTTCCCGCGAGAAATCGAATCTTGCACGAAGGGGACGGTGGTCTGATCCCGTGTAGAATTTTCGTCGGTGGTCTGATCCCGTGTAGAATTTTGGGACAACAACAAAATCGGTTAGGCAAAACTTTCTATTTACTATGATGTGGTCTATTTCGTTATGGTACTCTCCATTGGGAGATTCCCACGTCCAGCGTTGACGTTGAGGCTTCTGGAATTGCGAGTTACTATGGTCTTGGTCGCCATGATGAACTCAGAGAGCCGCTCACCCTGTTCGTTCCATTCTAATCCGTGGGTCCCAATATGACGGTTCTCAGACGATCCTCTTGGTCCAATCTTGGCATTGAAATCTCCAATGATGACCTTGAAGAATGTATGGTCTTCTCTGTAGAACCTCTCCAAGTCCATGTAGATCGCTTATACTTGTTCTTCGTCATAGTTTGATGTTGGCGCGTATACGACGAAGATTGCATCGTAGGCACAGATCGTCACCATAGTTCTTGTTGCAGGCAGCTTCCATTGGCCCTGAGATTTTAGCAGCCTCTCCATACTCGTCCTACCCAGTGCTGCGAAATTGGGAGCTCTTTCGGGGTCAGGGGAATGAGGCCCGTTTTTTTTTTTACTGTGTTTAGTATCTTTGATACCCACTTATAGCTTGCTGGGCTCTGAACATGGGAGCTGGTTATACTCAAGGGTAGCTTGCCAGGCTCTCCCAGAGTGGACATGGAGCTTATTTGTTGGAGGCGACTCCTGCCCGTCTCCCATATACTTCCCTGTCACTTGATTGCAGGCTTTTGGCCGAATTGACTCGTAGAATACAATCCGTATAAAGCGTCAACGCACTCACACTCGCATGCATGAATACGCCTAGCAAATACAGAATGTACCAAATCGACGCAGCAGGAACATGGAGTCAATCCTCTGGATCCACCTGCGCTTCAGGGAAGCAAAAGTCGCTTTTGGTCCGCGATTAACGCCCTATCCGCCACCTGGGGAAGCGCCACGTAGCCTTGCGTCTAAGCGGCTCGATATCCCTCATATGAGGGAGGTCCGTGGAATAGACAGTATAATATTTGAAAGTAGAAAAAGATTAGTAGGTTTTCTCATGTTTGGTAGTCCATTCCACGCAAAATAGAAGTTAGAAGTGTAAGGAGACGAACGGTTAGATTTTAAACAAAACATTGTAGGCTTGTAATCGGCTGATTAGAAGAACATGCACGAGCAGCGCATGAACGGCCGCTGCGCTTCTCGTGCGTGGAATCGTGACGGCACTCTGTTTGCTATCGGCACGTATGACGGCTTCGTGCACATAAAGAATATTGGCAGTTTTGTTAGTGTATCTTTTATGTTATATATTGCTTTTTTCGTTGTGTTGTATACTCCACCCATCTATGACGTTTCATAACGCTGCTGCCCAGCGAAATTGAAACAAGACCGTAGCGCAAAAGACACTGAACACTTCTGAATGAGCAATGAACGACGTATCTTAAAAGATAAGTAGTAAGAAACGAGCGATTTGCGAAGATCTACAAGAGAATGGGGAGTAGAATGAAGAGGGCAAGAAACAAACGGTTGTTCTCCCACTTCTCGACTCCGTCATTCTACTTTCTTTGAAGCTGTGCCGCTGATACCTTTCTGACCTCTAACGTGTTGCAGCTTAACAATAACGTGCTTCAGTGAGTTGTTAGCGTAATTGCCATTCATATTGCGATGTGTTAAATTTGAGGTCCTCAGGACCGCACTCTTTGGCTCACGCATTATTTCTATTGTGTGTTTCCTTGCACACCATCGTACTCCGGACAACGGAATAATGCGTGAGCCAAAGAGTCGGTCCCGAGGACCTCAAATTGAACCGAAATTGGTCCCCAAGCACTAAATGTCCCCAAAGAAGGGTAGGATCATGCGATGTGTTAGTTCAAAACTTTCGACTCCATACTCCTCTTCTTGTGTCGTTCCCATCGATGTATTGAAATCTCTCATAGTGAATTCCTACTGGAGAATTTATCGAGATACTCATAAAACGTCTTGTGTTCTTCATCACGAGCTGCCGATAGTCATTACTGATAGTGGTGCATCCGATTCTTCTCCCAGTGAGTGACTGCGAGACATAATGTAGCAAAATGCAGTGGTAGAATCTCATGAGAATCAACAAGCAAAAATCAGCGAAAGAACAACTGGTTTTGTTTTATTTCTCTGATCGATCACTTAGGCAATGTCTTGTAGGTGATCATTTGCTAGAATCTAGTGAAGTTCTAAGAGCGAAATCCTCAGGTTGTATGTTATGGGATGCGACTCCCCAGCCAAGTTCTGAAATTGAATCGCATTTGCACGCATGAATAAATGCTACCAAACGCAGGGGAACCTTGTTCTAGCTAAGATACTGCTTTTAAAGGGGTTCGCTTTGTATCTCATAGCATAAAATGCTTTCCAAACTCCCTTTTCGGAGTAAATTCTTCTTGAGCATGAAGCCAGTTCATGAAAGTGTCCTGTGGCAGCAAAAATAGTTGTGGTTGGAAGTTAAGTTTTATGTTCTACAATAGTTTTTGTAAAGATTGTTTTTGAAAAAGCAATTAAACGGTGATCCTCCAAGCTCCAAGCTAACATGTGGCGGCGATGAGGTCCAACTTCATATGAATACCAAGTTGTTGCAAATGTTAGTTCTTGTAGCTGCCACACGGGACTTTCTCCGTAACTGTCGTGAACAGTAATAACAACTGTACAAGAATAATATCTGTATGGGATTAGGTAGGTGTATACAAGCGAGATTGAAATGAGAACAAGCGATGCAATTGAAGGAAGTTATGTGGATATCGGAGTCGGAGCACTGAGGAACTGAGGGACTGGATGAATACTGCCGCACGCTACTAGCACTTGAAGACGAATCCCCGTCCGCTCCTTGTCTTACTTCTGTAGTGGGTGGGGCTTTGCCAGAGGAAACTAAAGACATTATTTAGAGAGAGGTTTTGAAGGTTTTTCTAATAGTACAATCTGATAGGGCTACATATGAAAAGACAGGTGTTGGGAACGTTTCCCAAGCAGTGCAATCTGATAAGGTGATAGTCAAAGCATAGGACCGTAACTGTAGATATTTTCTTGAGATAATTGCTAACGAAATGTTAGACATAAGGCCATCAAATTGTAATGTGAGGAAAGGTCATGGGAAAAGGATTTGAAATTTTAGATATAGAGAAGATTCCAATGTTCATGAAGAATGTTCTGTATAACATGGATTGCTCACTCAGAATTATTAAATCAATCAGCACTCTATATATAGTAATGAATTATTCTGATGGTTTCCATTGGCAGTATTGAAGATTTCGAGTGTCAATTCGCGAATGCTGTACCAGGACTTGGAGTGGAGTCGCGAATGAATTCTTCTTGGGTGCAGCGCAAATGTCTATGAAAACTCTTCAAACTGTCTAGTAACTTTCTATAAGTAGTAAAAGCTACCTGGTGTGTCGCACAGGTAGAAACTTCTGAAAGCATTTTAAAGATTTTCCTAAAAATCCCTACAAATCTACATTCTAAACTTTTTTTGATTTTTGAAAATGTTCTGAAAATTTTTACAATCTATTAGCGAATCAGTGATTTCAGCAAAAGGACGAATGTGTGGCAAAAATCGAGCAGCCTGGTGGCGAGCCAGTATGGGCGCTCCGTTTGTGCTCGCCACACCCGCAAGACGATTCCTCAGCTCGATTTTATGATGATGAGTGAGTTGACCTCCCAGTTCCCAACTCTACCAGTGGTGCTAGAAGTTATTTTACTCACCCATAGAGAAGACTTAACAAAAGGAAAAAGTGAATGGAAGAAAATGTGATGAAAAAGACGAAGACGTCTGAAAGAGAAACCTGATACCACTGTTATTACAATTATTTTACGTTTCGGGACGACTCCTTGTTATATTATTACCAAGTAGTTAGGAGGAATCGGTCGGATTGGCTGTTCGCCTTTTGCCTGTGCCGCGCAGGGCTTTTAGTGATTAGCAGTCACAATGCTTGACACCTCAAACCTGGTTAATTAAACTTTTGTATACGCACATATTGCTTATACATCAACGCAATGAGATTATAAATTCATGTACAATAAACAGTAGCGTAATATGGAGAACGGAGTGACGCCGTTAATGAACTCATAACAGCACTGAGGTTGCTACCGTGCCTTTATCCCGCTTACTGAGGGCAAAGTAAGACATAAGAAGCTAGATACGGATGATGGAGGGCTGTAGGCTGAGAGAGTGCAGCGGTGTATAAGTGTGTCGGAGAGTACACTAGTGCCATTAGAAGAGGTTTGCACATTAGAAAGAATGTGATGAGAATAGGAGTAGTTAGCTAATACTGATTGTGTAAAAATGTTGCTATGATTAATAAAAGAGTTAAGATTTACATGCCCGCAGTGCAGGAATGTAAATAGCGGTTGCGAGAATGCTTTCGCAATAGGAATGATGAATTGTTGGTTAGAGTGCCTGTGAGCGATAAAAGTATGTACCAAAAACTTACATTAACAACATGCAGTAATTACAACAGAATCTATGCCAACATTAATGCATTGGAAATGCAGGAGCTACAGACTTTGATTAACATTGTTTGTGCCTAGGTGGATCGAAGGAGCTATGAATGAAATGATTATGCGAGAGAGCAAATTAATGATGAGGAAAAGGCAATGGTGAGCTCCAAGGCGTGGACAGAAGCGAAATGGCCGTGCTAAGGGGCGTGGCTAGATCTGAGCGAGTGGCGCGGGTCGCAGGGTCACACTACGGATCGCAAGGACTCGCCTCTAAGCAATGCGTAGTGCCTGGTATTATGCCAGGTGTGTCTGATAGTTATAGTTGCCATGTTTGCTGGCGTACCCGATGGCTAAGGGATATGAATGTAGGGCACTCAGGACCATCAGAAAAGGTAAAGAATAAAGTTGCAATAGAGAACATTATTTTCCATTTGATAATGTTTATTTGGTCGACTCGTCGAAAGTTGGCCTGCATAGGTTATCCAAGACAAAGAAAGATGCGGAAGGTTCGATAAGAATAAAAAAAAAAACAATGGAACCTTGAAATAGCGGTACAGTTGAAAAGGAATTTTGTTGTAAATGGGTCGGAGATGCACATGTATATTCATACAGATACTTCATCCACTTTAAAGGGGAAAGGATGAAGCTCTCAGCATTGATCAATCCCTGAGGGATGCGCCATGCATTCGACTTCAATAAGCATCGTTGGAAGTAACTGAATGCATATTTGGCCTATGCAAAGACTTCCAGTGGCTTGGTAATGTATCGAGGCAGTGCTGCTATCCTCCCGGACAAGTCTGATACCAATTCGCCGACCCCAGAGTGATAGACGAATGGCGTGGAAATCGCTATCATGTGCATTGCAGGGCGCCTCCGACTACTGCTCCACACGTACCCAACAAGTTTCATTCGCTGTATTGTTCTAAGTTTCCGTACACTTCATTGCCTGTACGGTACAGGGATCATTTACCGCGCTCCATTCTTGTCCCTTTCCTAGAAACCGCAACGCAACTACTCCGCTTCGCTGGCCCGAAACCTTCCAGGTTCAATGTAGCGCGAAATTTTCGAGGACGGATGATCTTTTCTTCTCTCGATACACTTTGTCGAAGTAAAAAATTCGTATGGTATTCGCTTGGTACTCATTTTTTACTTGTACAGTGATGCTGCGGCAGATTTTCAACACTTCGAGGTTTATGCTAACGCAAATGAGTGTGCCGAGAGTGACGTTAACGACGTCGCAAGTTCCTTACCGAGTGGTTGGCTTCAAGACGAAGATACAAGCGAGAGCATACTCTGAGAAGGTGAGCATCTTCTTTTTTTTTTCGAAAAATTACCGTGTACGAATGACATGTAATGCAAAGGAGACGTCTTTTTTTACACTGTTCGATAATTTGTCGAAATACAGGATTTGGTAAAATTATTTCACAGGAAATGTATGATCCTCACTTATTGTGCAAGCCCCAGCATATTCTCCATTTTTCAAAGATTTGCTGGCTTAGCCACCTTGTTTCCCTGGAGTCACTGGGTCAGTTTGGCTAAAGTCTGAATTCAGCCCGAGGTCATCACCACCAAAGGCAATCGCCGCCCTTGTGGGTCAGAGAGAGATTTGCCTAGAAACCTTGATTTGAACAGTAAAATGGTGGAATACATATTCGAGAAATGCAGAAAGTTTAACACATTGGCGGTGGCATCAATTATGTATAATTTATAGGTTTCGGAATAAACTAGCCGGTTTTAGTCCTTTATGATTCATTTTCTTTTTCGGCTGTTTATTTTACCTCGCAGAGTTTTACGCATGTTGTGGCAGACGTCAATCGAGGAAAGCGCTATTTTTTACTTGGAAATATTCAAAAGCCTTATCGGACGAGTTTGTTCATCTCGTTTGAATCCTGGAAACCTTTGTGGATGATGGCTTTCGTGGATACGAGACAAGAGGCAGAATGGGAGCGCTGGGATCTGCACGTTGTGTAAAGCCGGATTGTATGGAAAATATCTTATTTTTACCCTTTTCTTTCCCACCTCGCCAATTATGTACCACGTTATCATGGTGCGGATGTTCATCTATGTTCTTCCTCCATCTATACACTGAATTTCATCTCCACTTATAAACTAATTCTTTGCCAAGATTCAACATCTTGGCACCAAACTAGTGTCGAAGTGGTTATTTCTCGTCGACGCGCAGTGACCATCTATAGCCTGGGGTGAGGACTTCGCGAGGCCCTACTATTGTAGAGAATCCAAGTAGAGGTCTGGCAGGGTCAACAAATTACCACATGGAAGGTATGCTGTACCTCACCACAATTTTTTAAAGACGGGCCGTTTAAGTAGCAGTCTGCAAATGCGAGCCATTTCATGTTTTAGGTAGATCTAGAAAGTTCTGCATCCGTCGGAATATATTTACAGGAGACATAAGAATATTTCGTTATGATTCTCCTATTCATTGTGTTTCACGTTGGCAGTGATGCAGGTCTGACGAAGAACTGCAAAGTAGAAAAGAAAACATATCAAATGCATCATCGTTTCTACGTTTTCTTTTCGGCGATGTATTAGTCGACTAAATTGTAGGTCTGCTGAGAGATTGTTGAACTGTTACGTTGGTGTTCTGTTTACGGATAGAATTGCGACTGGATATTGTGCTGGAATCTCCTCGATTTCCTTCATGTTCTGACCAGGTTTAGTGTTTTTCATTGCTTCAGGCTCCACTCACGAAAAAGACGTTGGAAGATCGTATCATCCTTGTGCTGAGTTTATATGATAAGATAGATCCCAAGAAGCTAACTTTGGATTCTGACTTTGTGCAGGTAGACATTTCAGTTGTTTGAATAGAGGTATTAATTTTCACAGGAATCGCGATTTTCAGGATCTAGGCCTTGATTCACTCGACCACGTTGAGGTGATTATGGCCATGGAGGACGAGTTTGGGTGGGTGTTTGTGTCTGTAAATCTATAGTTTTCAATATAATTGATTCTGAAAAGATGTACACTCCATTTAATCTGTCTCATTTATTATACAAAGTAAACAGTTCGACTGAAATTCAGCCGTGAAATTTTGCACTTAGGAAAATCGGTGCAATAAAGCCTATGTATGTCAAATGTTTCTTAAATTTGACATGGTAGTTCGTCAAAGTATATAAGATCTTCTGCTATTATCATAAGGGACGTGTGTGGCGCATTGGCAGCAGGCGCGCTGCAATACACATGGGGTCGATCCCAGCGCTACTGGCCCGCCAGGCCTTTCATCCCTCCAGGGTCGGCAGTTTGGTACCAGACTTGTCTGGGAGGATAATATTGGCTTGATACATTTATAAGCCACTGCGAGTCATTTCAAAAGCCAGATATGTATTCAGTCTCCTCCAAACATGCTTGATGAAGTCTACGTATCCCACAGGTATTGATCAAAGCCAAAAGGTTGTTTTAGATTTTCTACTGTGGTGATTTTTTATAGGACCTTAATGGTTCGAGCACAAAACTGTTAGCTTTCTTTTGCAACACATCGTGTTCTAGCTATGTCTGAGTTTTTAGGATGAACATTAAAAAATTCGTGGTTCGTTTTACCAACTTGAAAATTTTTACATTAACACATCTTTACTTACTCTGTTTAGTGATCCTTGATGAAGGTAATTGATCGTTAACAAGCCTCATATGGTAAAATCTGGTACAGTATCCTTCATAGTTAGATTTGGAATTATTTTAAGTACCGTTGTTTCGTATTTAGAAGCATAGCGATTGTCTTTGTTACTTGTGTGAGTCGCTGGATGATAGATTATAGCCTTGACATCCAATGATACTACACTTTTTTGTGATCATGGTGAATTTTAAATCATCTCAAAGAACGACTTTCCTACTTTCAGAGATACCATTCTTTTAGTTATGTGTGTTTTTAAGATTCGAGATTCCCGATGGAGACGCAGATCGGCTAAAGACACCTCGAGACATATTTCAATATATTGCAGATAAGGAAGATGTTTATGATTGAAGCAGTTGTATTTCAAATAGTTTGATGCTGGTAAAGATTAGGGACTATATTTGCAATGAGGACTTTTTGCTGTTTTTCCTTCTATAGATTAGATTTGTTAACCTACGTATGTGTCTTGCTATAAATTTCACACAGAGCTATGTCGGATTGTGCGATGGGTTCTGTTCCGAAGATTTCCTCTTTGCAGTATTTATTCATAGGAGATATCGGGTTTCATAACAAATTTGATCCATATAGGCAAAATAATGATGATCGAGTTAGATCTATCCATGTGGACACCTAGACAGGTCGTATTCACTTCTCTTTGGGCCTGTCTGATTCTTTTCCTTATATATCGCGTTATTTTTGTTAAGGTAGGTTTGTGTCAATTTTTTTCTACGGAGTCCAATTTTCTTTCACATTTTTCAGCTTTGGGGTTCTCAAGAAAATTGTCGACGAGCTATTGAAAGGAAACGGAATGCCCGATCAATTGGATTTTGGCAATTTCGTAACCGAGTTTATCCCCAAAATGAAGAAACGCTTGATAAGTACAAAGGAATTTTATCGTGGCATTTCTTAGAGTTAAGAAGTTGGTTATGTTTTTGCTGATATTCTCAGAAAGAGTAACAGTTGCTTGCTTAATTTGTTTTCCTATTATTTGTTGGTAGGGGCGCGTGTGGCGCAGTGGTTAGAGGCGCCACTGTGGCGCGCACGTGGAATGCGCCCATGGCCCACCAAACCTTCCATCCCTCCGGGGTCGGCAAATTGGTACCAGACTTGTCTGGGAGGATAGCAGCACTGGCTCGATACATCGGCCGGCCACCGCGAGTCATTGTAAAGGCCAGATATGCATTCAATCACCTCCAACGATACTTAATGAAGTCGAATGCATGGCGCATCCCTCAGGGATTGATCAACGCCGAGAGCTTTATCCTTTATCCTAGCTTTATTATTTGTTGGTATTATATATGCGTCCCTTGGTTATGTTTTTACACAGGACAATAATTCTGTCAAGGTATTAGGTAGGCGGTTATCCACTCTTGGTCTTTCGTCACGAGCCATTCCATGTTCCAGCAGTCGTACGTTATTCGTGCTTCACGATATTCACTTTTCCCTTTTCTGCTTCTAGAGGTGTCTTAATCGATAACTGCGTTGTATTAACAAGAGAGAGAAATGTCTTTGACTTTGCTTCACTGACAACGGTCTTTCTTCCACTCTGTCTTTATGATGAGCAGCAAACACATATTACCGCATCTAGTTTTGGATGGTGACCGTGTTAACGACTTACTTTACCACGGTGTCCCACATAAGAGGCAGTTCCTAGTGATTGCGGTTGGAAAACATTTTCAGGTACTTATAGTAATCGTGTTTAGTGGAACATTGTAACATAGTAAAAGTACCATTAATATTTGTGCCCGTAAAACGGAGCGAAGTGCTTTTCTGCAATAAATCCGAGTTCACAACATAAGAAATCCTCTAGTAATCTTAAAATTCTTGTTTATTTTTAAAGCACTAGCGAGTCCACAAAGGCGGAATATTGGACGTCGTCCAGTTCGCAACAAACCTGAGTTTAAGAGTCTTTTCGAGAGTGTTAAAGCATGTATAGAAGACTTACTGGTTATCGAAGATACTGATCTAGTGTAATAGAAATCTGAAATCACTGTTTTCACTTGGTCATCATTGGTAGTAGTTAGCTCTTGTTGGCCTAGCTAAATGTTCGCTCTCGTTGGATACGTGTCTATCGGACTAGTGTGGTCTTTCGACTGTGCTTTGTTTACTGGCCTTTTTTCAGCTGAAAGTTTAGAATTTCTTTCTAAATTAGGTGGCCTGAACGAATGAATCTGCAGCTCTGTATGCCACTGTTCGGTGTCTACAAACACTCTATCAGGACAGTAAACTATCCTTGGATTTTGTGATAATGAATCGATAGATTAAGCAATGACATGTCACCTTTTATCTGTGAATTTTTATGGAATAAATTATCATTAATCATCGGAATGTCAGTAATAACTGGAGATGTCTATCATTACCTTTTGAGTCTTTTTGTTTACTAATCGGGCATAGTATGTTTAAAAGTTAGGGACCGACTTAGAAAAAATCCTTGTCGGGTAGGACTTGCAGTGGGTGTAAATGAGCCAAGCGGTTTCCTACTCATAAAATTAGCCTGCCACCCTATGTGTTGTGTTTCAACGTGGTAAGAAATTGTAGTGTATTACAACAGTGGTTTTTGACAAGTGTTAAAGGAGCCTAAATGAGTTTCAGTGCAGCACTACTAATCGTCGTTGTCATGATTCACTGCTGTTTATTCATTGAATGTGTTGAAAATGTAGTTAAGCTTCAAGATATTTATCTCTGCAATTGCAGTGGTTATTTTTTCATGGTTCTTTTTGCACTTTCGCTTCATCTACTTTATTAGGTCGTCTACAGCGCGATGAAGTCACAGCGGTGGAAGTTCTAGAAGCCTATGTGTGGAAAACACTGGAAGTGCAAGAAAGACTTAATTGTTGTATGGAAGTCATTAAGGAGGTCCGTTGAAGTGAACTAGGGCGTATCTTTTTTTCAACTGAAGTTGTTTTTTTTTATTTTTAGGCATTTGATGTGGCTGTCCAAGCTGATAAAAAATGGTCGCGGACTAAAGACAAGCCACCGATGTACGGAATTCCCTTTAGCGTGAAGGGCAACTTCTGTGTATATAGTTGTTCTTCCTACTAACATTCTTTCACGTTTTGACCATAATTTTCGCAGCCTATATGCTCATATTTCAGGTACCTGGGTACGATTGTTGCATAGGGTTGGCGAAATTTCTCGATCAACCAAAAGTGGAAGAATGTTCTATGGTGACTCATCTACGTAATCTAGGGGCGGTTGGTATTAGGATTTTCCACCTTCTTAAATAATCGCAATTAAGTGACGAACGGTTTAATATCTCTACACTGAGTTCGTCAGTGTCTACTGCGCAAAAGCCATAATAGATAACAGTGGATATCAGCAGACAGTATTCTCTCACTAAAAGGAAATCTATCCGTTCACTGACCTTGGTACTGCTCTGATACGGCTTGTTGATTAGATGGAGTACGGAGACATCGTTAATGTCCCACGTTAACATATTTGTAATGACACCCAATCCTCAATGATTGCCGCATGTAACAACATGTAATTTTTTCATAGTGCAACCCAACGAGATTCATACCGTCCGAAATATTCTACGGTGCAGAGGTTTCTTAGTGAGCTCTTAATTAGCAGCTTTATTTGTGTTATACAATAAATGAGAGACTTCTACGGAACACTTAGCAACGATTATATTCGTCCTACTACTGGGAAAAGAAAAATTATTGGTGTGAGTATCTAACTTCTTATTAACTACTTATTATTTTTTCTGGCAGGAAAAAAGACTATATAAAAGGCAACCATAATGACACTAAGGCACATGCAAAACTCGGACCCTAGCTCAGATTCGAACCTGCGATTACTCTTAACGGGAAGTCACATATTACCTACTCCACCACCCAGACCCTTGCTTTGCTTTTCTCTCAGCCAGCTTTGTTACCCTAATGGTGCCATTAGCAGTCCACCATGAGCGAGAATGATATGGGGAACACAAATAGGCGGAACCTAGTTTAGCAGAAGCTGCAGTTAATGGCACAATGCTTGACTTTTCGTTTACTGCTTATTATTTTTACCTGGCCGGTTGTCATCTGTCGTTTGATCGTCGAGTGAGTATAGAGGGCGTCAGAAAGTATTCTATTTCTTCCTGTCGCATGCAAGACTGTACCAGTGGGTTCTTGCTCCGGCGGCTCGTTTAGCATGTTATCCTTCTTCTAGGGTTTTCGGGAATAACTCTGACCGGTCGGTGGTATTCCTGAAATGTATTTGACGTCCCGAACAGTTGAATCACCAACGGTTCTTGTTTATCGGTAGTCGTTCGTATGCAATACGTGTCCCGCCGACCTCGTCTTCGATGCTGTGCCGTATAGAACGGCTTCTTTGAATTTTGATCGCTGAAGTAGGTCGGAGCTCCAGATTCCTTCGCTCACTTGTGTGACACGGGATACTCCTAGCATTGTCCTTTCTACCGCACGTTCAATAACGCAATTATTTTTCATAGCAGCTAAGTTTCTTACACATACGTAAAAGCAAGAAGAATCGTGGAACCAGAACAGTGGACACGGAGTGGGGTTTTCTTTGTTCTGTTCATTACATTCTCGATGCTCTTGAAAGCTCTGCAAGGCACTCGTTTCATTCTGCTTATCTCCAGAGCTAAGTCGTTCTTCTCATTGACTTCTCAACATAGACAGACGTAGCTGAAGCATTCGACGATATATTGTTAAGCGTTAATGAGGCATATGAACCCAAACCGTTTTTCATGGACATCTTTTTTGTGAGATTTAGTCGAAGACCAATTTTCCAAAAGCTCAATCAAAGTCGACAAGCATTCGCTACGCTTGACTAATGTTTGTTGTTATAAAAACGATGTCATTAACAAGGAGAACAAACAAACAAACAAACAAACAACCTTTATATGCTGAGCAGGAACGCCTCGTCTGTCCGCAGCTTTTATGACTGATCTATCCCAAATGAGTCAAAAGCTTTCTTTAATTCAATGAAAGTTAGACAGATGTGTCTTTTGTACTCTCGCGGCACTTCATTCAGTCCTGCTATCTTGTGAATCGTGTGACCACGGATCTCCCTCATACGAGGGATCTCGAGCCGGTTAGTCGCGAGGCAACGTGGCGCGTCCCCAGGTGGCCTAAAGGGGGTTAATCGCGAACTAAAAGCGACCTCTGCTTCCCTGAGACGCAGGTGGATCCAGGGGATGGACTCCTGCTTCCGCTGGGCTGGTTTCGCACCTACTCTCTATATTTGCGAGGCGTATTCATGCATGCGTGTGTGAGTGGGCTGTCGCCTTATGCGGATTGTATTCTACGAGCCAATTCGGCCAAAAGCTTGCAATCAAGTGACAGGGAAGTATATGGGAGGCGGTTAGGAGTCGCCTCCAACAAATAAGCTCCATGTCCACTTTGGGAAAGCCTGGCGAGCTACTTGAGTATTAACTGTGTATGAGTATTGTGATTAACTGAGTATGAGTATTGTGAGTATAACCAGCCCGCATGTTCAGAGCCCAGCAAGCTATACGTGGGAATCAAAATGCTAACTTATTTGGATACTTGGATACTTGGACGGTCCGTCTTCACGAGTTGTGCGGACCCCAGCTCATATGCCATTCGTTTCTTTCTCTCGCAATCGTAGTCCATGGTGGTGGTCTTGTTCGAGCATGGTATCGCTTGCGAGATTCATACCATGATCTGTAAAACAACTGCAGCTGCGGGTACAGCTGACTAACTTTGTTTACGAACACGTCCGCGCAACGTGTAGGTTGTCGCCGAAGAGGACGTTTGCATTCTCTTGTAGTCCACTCTACTGTTCTTTTCGTCCATCTGTCGTCTGTTCTTCTCATCTCATGACCGGCCCATCTATGTTTCGCTGTCGATGTACATTCTCCTGGATCTCGAAGATGTGAGATTTCGAAGGTCAGAGCTTCGCATTCCAGCTAGATATTGAGAGTGCCCGTTACCTCTAAAGAGACATCGCTCAAGTGCTCTGTGAGTAGTGCGAAGAATTCTTGACGTTGTTGAAGTATCAACGCACACCTCTGCCCCATAACAGAGCGTTGGGAGGACCGTAGAATCGAAGAGATGAGCGCGGACTTCCGTGTTCGTCAGTTGGCTGGTGGCTTCTTTGAGAGGCCCGAATGCGGCCCAAGCTGCTCTCCTTCTATCTATTTGTTCCTTCATGCTGTTTTCCATGTTCATTGATCGCCTAAGGTATACGAACGAAGTGGTCTCTGCAATGAGAGAACCATCCAATTCAATTTTTTCGCCTTCGCACCATGGGTTTTTCACGAACTGGGTCTTCTTTCGATTTATGCGAAGTTCGATCTTTATTCCTGCTTCGTTGAGCTCGTTGATCATTATCTGTGCTTTGCTAGTACTTCTTGAGAAGATGACAATGTCGCCGGCAAAGCGTATGTCTTTTTCATCATAATCGAGTGACTTCATTATCCACTGCAGTGCGCCACTGAACAGCTTTGGCGATATTGTGTCGCCCTGTCGAACCCCTTTTCCTATGGGTATGGTAAGAGGTCGATGGAAAAACTGTACTTTCGTAGTACAGTTCCTATAACAGTCGGACAGAGTTCTTATGTGGGACGGGTCCACTCCTTTGCGCGACGTCCTCCACTGGTCTGGGATTTTTTCCTTTTGAAGGTGTACTGTCATATGGTCTGCGAGAAGTGCATGTAAATTGTGGCCATCAGCTCTAAGGAAATCGGCGGTGATATTGTCTGGTCCTGGAGCTGCGCCTCTTTTCATGCTTTCTATTGCAACTCGAACTTCAGACGGAAGAATTCTAAGTGGTGTTTCTCCAACGTGGATATTAGGGCCCGGGACGGGGATTGTGGAGCGGAAAGGGTTGGTGTAGAACGTTTCCGCTATTAATTCCATATCATGGCGGGAAGTTTTGACGATACCATCTTCGTTCATCAGGGCTCAGAGCGGAACATTGTAATCAGATAAGTCCCGACGGCATTTTTTCAGACTGTTTCTTTTCTCTGCTGCCTCCAGTAGTTTCTTCTGCTTGTACCGTTGTAGATCTTCCTGCAGAGCTCTTCTGCAGATGGCATTTATTACTAGCTGCGCTAAGCGTGTCGCAGTGAGTTCAAGCTTCAGTTTACCTCTGTTTTCGAGCAACTCCTTAGTAGTGGAGATGCTATCCGATCTTCTTGCCTGAGGAACTGAGGCGGATTCGGCACAGCTTTTCAGTCCTTCGACAAGCAGCTTGTAGTTTTCGGTCGGGTTTTCTTTAATCTGCCAGTCACGTTTGGATAGGACTTCGTTCAGAATGTTCTCGTCGTATACAGCTAGACTTTTTCCTCGTGGTCGATGAAGAGAGTCCTTTTCCAAATTGCGGCTGAATCGAATCTTCGCGCGAATAAGGCGGTGATCGGAACCAGTACAGGATGATGGGACTACTGATGTGTCAAGTAGGCACCATCTTCTATTTGTCAGAATATGGTCGATCTCCGCATGAGTCTTGCCGTTGGGAGACTCCCATGTCCAGCGGCGGCTTTCTTCTTGAAAAACGAGGTTCCATAGAAGAAACGTACTGCCGACAGGAGTCTTGCGAGACGGTTGCCATTCTCATTTCTTCCTCCTATTCTAGAATTTCCGATCCTGTATTCGCTCTCATTGGCTTTTCCTATTCTAACGTTGAAGTCTCCGACAACAAATTTATGATAAGCTTTATCATTGCGGATAACTTCCTCCAACTGATAGTAGAACGCATTTATTTCGTACTCATCAGGTGCGTTGGTTGGTGAGTAGCAGTTGATGATAGTGATCTTCTTACAATGTGGCAGTTGAAGACGGAGGACGGCTATGCGAAAGGAAAGGATCTCGTATGAGTCGACGATACGGACAACGGACGGGTGGAACGACAAAGCCTCCGCCGCCGACATTTCGTGACCGGACCTCATCTCCACGGATCACAAAGCCCCCGTTGTTTAGTTGGCGTATGTTGGTCTTGATTTTTGTTTCTTGTAATGCGATCTGCAGCTGCAAGAACCGCGTGAAGACCGGCATCTGTGGAGATGCTAAACGCAGTAAAAAAAAAGGCCTCATTCCCCTGATACCGAAAGAGCTCCAAATTTCTTAGCACTGGGTAGGACGAGTACGGGGAGGCTGCTAAAATCTCAGGGCCAATGGAAGCTGCCTGGATCACGAAGGACTCTGGTGAGGATCTGTACCTACAATGCACGTACACTTGCATCCGAGTCCTCGACAGAAGATTTGCTTGTGCAAGCAAGAAGGATAAGGTACGGTGTCATAGACGAGTCGACGCCACCGATTCAACACCGGAGAAGAACTCTTCCTCGGAACATGCGACACTAGCGGAGCCGACAGCGTCGGCGTTCTCGTCAACACAACTTTGTCCATGAACATCGATTAATTCGAACAGCTTACACCCCGAATCGGACGTTTACGTTTAAAAAGATGTGGATCAGTACCTGCTTTTACAATCTTCGTCGATTACGCGCCGACATCAAACTATGACGAGGAACAGGAAGAGCTTTACATGAACTTGAAGAAGTTCTGCAGAGAAGGCCATGCAGTCTTCAGGGTCATCATTGGAGATTTCAATACCAAGATTGGACCAAGTAAAACGTATGAAAAACATCACATTGGGACCCATGGGTTAGAATGGAACGAACAGGGTGAGTGGCTATCTGAGTTTATCATGGCGACTCGCAATTCCAGAAGCCTCGCCGTCAACGCTTGACGTTGGAGTCTCCCAATGGAGGGTACCAGAACGAAATACACCACATCATAGTTAATAGAAGGTTTTGCCTAACCGATGTAGCTGTTGTCCCAAAGTCCTACACGGGACCAGACCACCGTCTCCTTCGTGCAAGATTCCATTTCTCGTAGAAAGAAAAAGCCGCGAAATTCAAAAACCGGAGTCACAGGACCACCACAAACTGGAACTTATTCATTTCATTAGTCGGCTGTTGGGGAGATGTCGTTGTCGATGACATCGACGAAGAATACGATCCGCTGATTCAACACCTTAACGTTAACGCTATGAAAGCTGAGAGTTCGAAAGTCACCAAGAGACGTCTGTCTGTCTCCAGAAACTCTCGAGCTGATACGCCTGCATGGAATCGCACAAGTTGCAGGCAACCGCGAACTAGCGTCCGAGCTTGCGAAACAATGCCGATAGGCGATAAAAGAAGATCTTAAAGAGAGAATTGCAGCAGTAATGGTCGAAGCTGCAGAGGCTGGGAAAAGCATTCGCAAAGCCCGCCGAAGCATCGCCAGTTACAAGACCAAGATGATCACACTCCGACGCCCAGACGGAACAGTTCATTCACGAAAATCATTCACAAATATTACTCGGATCGCTTCGATAGCCACGTCCACCTCCCGTCATATGAAATAAAAGATGGATATGTTGTACCACCGGTTCTCCTTCCGAAATCCGCCATGCCGTTTCGCTGGTGAAAAATCGAACAACACCAGGTCCAGAAAGGATAAGACCAGACCATCTGAAGAACCATCCGACAGTCCTCATAAACACGCTGGCTCGGCTCTTCACACGCTATCTGTCCGAGTGCAACGTCACTATTCAATGGAAGATCCGCAAAACCGCGTTGTTGTTCAAGAAGGGTGACCTACACGATATCTGCAATTACCGCCCAATCTGCTTGCTGTCTGTCGTCTTCAAACTTTTCACTCGGTCATCCTAAACAAGATTAACAGAACATTGTACCAAGAAGAGGCATGTGAGCAAGCAGGGTTTCGAAGAGGATTTGGTTCGATGGACCACATAACAAGGCTCATTTAAATATCGCAAGGGTGCAAAATAGCGCTCTGTCTCACTTTCATCGATTTACAGAAGGCATTTGATTCAATTGAGATGGAAGATAAAAGCAGTCATGGAAGCCCTTGATTGTCAAAGAGTCCCTACCTCAATACATGAAGATTCTTCTTAAGCAGTACAAAAATTTCAGAACCAAGATTTCACGATTCTACACCTATGTTAACGTTGACGTCAAAAGAGTTAGGCAAGGCGATTTAATCTCGCCAAAACTATTTACCACCACTCTCCTGAACGTCATGCGAACATTGGAATGGGACAACATAGGAGTGAAAATCGATGGTCGGCAGTTACATCACCTTAGTTTGCTGATGACATCGTCCTTATAACACCAAACATTGGCCAAGCGGAACGTATGGTTGCCGATTTTGATCGACTTTGATAAAGCGTGTGGAAAGATTGATTTTCGACTAAATCTCATAAAAACCATGTTCATCAGGAACGCATTGGTTTCGTGTGCTCCATTCACGATCAGCGGAACGAATATCTCCGAATGCTTCGGTTTCGTCTATCTAAGTCGGGAATTCAACATGATGGGCAACATAGCTCCAGAACTGAGCAGAAGGACCCGAGCGGGTTGGGTAGTTTCCAAGAGCATCGAGGATGTGGTGAAGAGGGCAAGGAACACCTGATTCCGTGCCAACCTTTTCGACTCTACGGTTCTTCCTGCTCTAACGTATGCATCAGAAACCTGCTCTCTGCGTAAGCAGGATGAGAGATCACTTAGCATTATCGAACGCGCAGTCGAAAGGACGATGCTAGAAGTATCCCGTTTCGCACATGTAAGGAATGGGATCCGAAACTCCTACCTGCGTCAACGATCAAAAATCAAAGATGCCTTTCTGTACGCCAAACAGTCGAAAATAAGGTGGCTCGGACACTTAATGCGTATGAAAGGCAACCGAAGGACAAGAGCCGTTAGTGACTGGATTCCTCGGGATGTCAATCGTACTGCAGGAGTACCACCGACCTGATGGTCAGAGTTTTTGGCGAAAACACTAGACGAAAGATATGATGCTCGACAAGTCCGTAGAGCGAGCAGGACCCATTGGGCTACTGTCACACGTGACAGGGAATGACTGAAGATTTATTGGCGCCCTCTCGAATCATTCGACGATTAGCGGATCTACAGGTGATCGTGTGGATGTGGTCCATCGTAGTAAATCCTTTTCGAAATCCTACTTTCTCACATGGCTGCCCTTCGTCCGGTGTTCTGTCAGTCGTGCTTAGGATGACTGAAGTGAAAAGTTTGTATACGAGGGACAGCAAACAAATTGTGCGATATCGTGTAGGTCTCCCTTCTTGAACAATAAGACAGTCTTGCTGGTCTTCCACTGAGTATGGACCTTGCATCCAATTAGGTTACGTGTGAAGAGCCGAGCCGGTGTGTTCAAGAGGACTGGCGGAGGATTCCTCAGGTATTTAGATCTTATCCTGTTGGGACCAGTTGTTTGATTCTTCACAGACGGTGTGTTGGATTTAGCAGAGGAGAACTAGTGTCACGATGTATCCATCCTCGTTTATTTCACAGGAGTGCAGGAGGATGTGGCTGTTGAAAACATTCGAGTAGTAGTCGCGAATAATTTCTCCGTTACCTTTATGGAAGCTCTAACCGTTCTCGCTTTCTGAATGCAATCATGTGGGTTTTACACTCATCGATGTTCCGGTGGGCTTTGCGATTGCTTTTACCGGCCTTTGCATTTCGGCCATAATTGATGCTCATTTCTTCTTAGGAATTGCCTTTGTCGCCTCTCTACATTGTTTCGCAAATTCGGACGTGAGTTTTCGGTTGCCTGCAGCTTGTAAGATTCCATGCTGGCGCATCACTTCGAGTGTTCATGGAGAGAGATTTCTCTTGGTGACTTTTGAATTCTCAGCTTTCATAGCGCTAACATGAAAATGTTAAATGAGCCGATTGTAGTCTTCGCCGACGTTATCAACAACGGCATCTTCCCAACAGCCGACTAATGAGTTGAATAAGTCCCAGTTTGTGGTGGTTCTGGGACCTCGGTTTTTGAATTCAGCGGCTTTTTCTATTTTCCGCGAGAAATAAAATTTTGCACGAAGCAGACGGTGGTCTGATCCCGTGTAAAATTTTGGGACAACAGCGACATCAGTTAGGCAAAACTTCCTATTTACTATGATATGGTCTATTTCGTTATGGTATTCTCTATTGGGAGATTCCCACGTCCAGCGCTGACGGTGAGGCTTCTGGAATTGCGAGTTACCATGGATGGTCTTGGTCGCCATGATGAACTCAGACAGCCGGTCACCCTGTTCGTTCCATTCTAATCCGTGGGTCCCAATGTGACGTCCTTCAAACGTTTTTCTCTATCCAATCTTGGCGTTGAAATCTCCAATGGCGACCTTGAACAATGTGTTGTCTTATCTGCAGAACTTCTCCAAGTCCATATAGAACGCTTCGACTTCTTCTTTGTCATAGTTTGATGTCGGCGCGTAAACGACGAAGATTGTCAAAGCCGATATTGATCCACATTTTTTTTTATCGTGAACGTCCGATTCGAGTTCTATGCTGTTCGAATGAATCAATTTTCATGGACAAACTCGTGTTGATGAGAACGCCGACGCTGCAGCAGCCCAGAATAGCCCTGAAATTTTAGTAGTCTCTAGGTGCTCGCCCCTGCCCAACAGTGGTCATGGTTGCTCTTTCGAGGACAAGGGAATGAGGCCCGTTTATTTTACAGTGTTTAGTTTTTGATACTTACGTTTAGCTTGCTGAGCTCTTAACGTAGGGACTATGCTTATTCTTGGGTAGGCTGCCTAGATCTCTTAGGATAGGCGGGGAGCGTATTTGCTGAAGGCGACTTTAGACCACCTTTCATGTACCTCTTGATTGCTGGCTTCTGACCCAATTGATTCGTTGAACATAATCCGCATAAACGAGGAGCACACTTCCACGTGCACATGCATGAATACGTCCTTGTTAATACAGATGCTTCTTACCTAATCGACGCGCCAGAAACAGGAAATCCATCCCCTAGATCCATCTGCGGTCGGGAAAGCAAGGATCACTTTTCGTGCGCAGTTATCCCGCTACCAACCTAGGGACGCGCCATATTGCGCGACTATCTGGCGTGAGATGACTCTATGAGATCCTGGCAGGGTATTATGTGAAATTTAACCATAATGATGTTGAGATATTTGCAGAACTCGGACCCCGAACCAAATTCAAACCTGCGGCTACCCTTTTCGGCTTAACGAATTACCGACTGTACCATTGTCGCCCTTGCATTGCATTTCTCTCGTAAACTTTTAGCCTTAGCGGTGCTGAAAGCAATCACTCAACGATAATAATCTGGAGAGTACAAATCAGCATTGAACCTATTTAAGCTGGTACTGCTCTCAAAATCAAAATGTTCAACTATTTATTTACTGGTTGGTTGCTGATGCTAAGGGAGTGAGTTATTGATACCTTATACCATCGGAATTGCCCCTCCCTGTGAGTCCACTGCGATTCCTATCACGCTAAACGGAGCATCATGAATGCAACGAAGCATTTTTATGCTATCATCATTTAGTTTTTGTTTCACCCTGCCCTCATATGATTTATGTGTTGTTCGTGCAGCTCTATGCGCTGTTATTCCATCGTTTACAACGGGAAATCGGTTACGAAGAGATCACATTTTAAAAAAATCGGATAGATCAGGATGGTGTCGAAATATTGGGACCTATTGTTCTACGGTAAGAGGTGCCTTGAAATAAATATGACTAGATCCCGCCTCCTTGGTTTTTCAAACCCTCCATGTCTGTGCCATACTCGTCTGGGAGGATATCAGGACTGACTCGATACATCGGAAGCCCACCACCAGTCGTTGAATTGGCCAGATATGGTTCATTCACCTCTAGCGATGGTTGATGAAGTCGAAGGCATCTCACGTTGCTTACCGTTTGGTCAACGCGGAGAGCTTTTATCCTTTTATCGTCGTATATGTGTTAACATCTTTCTCAAAGTCCCATGATACTTTACAGAGTGTCTGCATTTATAGCGCCTGCATGCAGACATCGAAGCCTCTTGTTGGAGCTGCAACTATGCAAGCCAGTGTGGTTATAATGGCTTAGTGTAATTGGTCACTATTGGAGAAACACCTCACTCTGCTTCATATAGTTCGAGTTAGTCATTCTGCAATATGATGCCACCATTGAAAGTCCAATAGGGATGGTGAACAGTGGATGCGAAAGTTTTCGTTGCTTACGTTACAAAATCAGGCTATGAGTGAGATAAGACACAGACTATTTGTGGTGAAATGTGTATATACAATGAATGTATAACCTTCCAGACATTAGATGTCAGTGAATTTATTGCTAAGATTGGGACCTGACGCAACACCAGAAGGGCTGTAATTGGGGATCGCACAAGAAATAAAGCGGAATTTCGGCGCCTACGCTTACATATAAGACACAGAGAGATGCACTTCGGAATCAGAATTAGATGGGCTAATTATATGATTAGAAGTATTGACGACAGATGAAGGGAAGTGATGGTAGAAGTTTACCACAAGTGGGTGCATGCGTCATTTAAGACAAGCATAAGCTGTGCGGAAGTGTTTGTGATTCACGTTATCCGTGTGTATTTTCAGTTTACTAAACGATCTTGAGGGAACTAAGCAGCTAAATTTGAGTCCTACAAATTTGAGTCCGTGAGTGCAGATTTTGCAAGCGAGAGTTTTGCCAAAATCATCGTGGAGGGTACGATTCAGGTGCTCGTAACCACACTCGTGTTTGGCTTCACTATGTAATGATGAACATGCAAATGTATTTGGGATTCGGCCTGATGGACAAGTAGAGATGTTCTGCTGAATTTCCACGCGTTTCAGAACAAGTACATGATCACTTTTGCCCATATTTGCTCTTGTCTTCACCACGTAGAATTGCTGTTCGCAAAGGAAGCACCATCCATGTGACTTCATTAAGCATCGTTTGTAGGTGATTGGATGCATATCTGGCCTTTACGATGACTTGTCGCAGCTACCGATATATCAAGCTAGTGCTGCTATTCTCCGAGACAAATGTGGTACTGATTTTCCGAGCTCAGAGGGAAGAAAGGCCTGGTGAGCCAGAGGCAGGGGAATCGACCTCAGTGTATTTAAGAGCGCTTCCGAACACTACACCACACACGCCCTTATTATTTGCGTAGTAGCTACATAAGGGCGCGTGTGGCGCAGTGGTTGGAGCCCCGACTGCGACACACGAGGATTCGATCCCTGCGCCCATCGCCCACCAAGCCTTCCATTCCTCCGGGGTCGGCAAATTGATAGCAGACTTGTCTGGGAGGATTGCAGCGCTGGCTCGATACATCGGCAGGCCACCGCGAGTCATTGTAAAGGCCGGATATGCATTCAATCATTTCCAACGATACTTAATGAAGTCGAGTGCATGGAGCATACCTCAGGGATTGATTAACGCCAAGAGCTTTATCCTTTTAGTAGCTACATAATTCCTCTTAGTCATTGTGTGGTTTACACATAGCTGTTTAGATCCCTTTCGTCATCACTAATGTTCCACAAGCTCTCCTCTCTTTCGTTTGTTCAAATAGTGTCTATGGAACCACAGTGAATCCTCGTGATGTGACAAGGTCCGCGTAATATGTACCTTAATGCAATATGTAGCTTTTGGAATATTATTATCAATATAGCGATTTTATGTTCCTGCTTGCCATTTCTGGTTGATATCTTTAATTTTTACCAAGCATGTAACATCCATCTCCTTCGTTGAGCTTTAGGACTCCGGGTGGTTCTTCTGGAGGTGAAGGTGCTCTTTTCGCTGCCGGTGGTACTCCGTTTGGTACTGAAAGCGATCTTGCCGGTAGTTTGCGGATTCCTGCTGCTTTCTGTGGATTTATTACCCTTAAACCAACCCAAGGTATTCACTTTTTTTCTTTTTGATTTTTTTTTCTCCGAAATTTTGATTTTCTTTCTTTCTTTCTATTTGTCCTTTGACCGTGTGTTCTTGATCCAGCCATAAGTGAGAGAAGTTGAAGGAGTCTGGAGTGATGACTGTCCTTCCAAGGAAGGGACTCCATCTGAGAATTAGATTGCAAATCTGACTTTTCGGTCTGTAAGCACTTCTGTAATTACCCATTACTTTTGCTTCCCATGTCGTTGTTGTTATCGATTTGCATTTAAAATGTTGTAGTTGCTCGCACCGTAAAACGCAGCGTCTCGGCCTTTGTGATATGCTTTGAAAGGCATGTTATTGTACACTATTACAAATGTAACGTCTTGTTGTACTCAATGTATATTGTAATACCGTTAGTGTGTTTGTTTCCAGAAGTCTGTGAAGTTGCACGACGAGAAAATCCTGCTCTGCTTAAGCAAAACAGGAGAGTAGTTGTGGATGTGTGAAGTTTCAGGCTATTTGCAGCCGTATATGTGTGCTCAATCGGAATGAATCTCATCAAACACGAAAAGAAACTAGGACTTGGTGACATAGGCGGCCAATTCCCATTCCACTTATCTCGCGCCACCATATACGGCGGTTCAATCATTGTACAAGACGAAAGAGGCTCAGCACATATTTATACTCATGTGGGTTTCTCCTCAATATTATGTGTTATCTAAACCCACATTAGACGTTTGCTTGGGATACGACGATATCTAACTTGCGGAAGGCATTTACTTAGAATCCGATCTTCTCTAGTTAAACGGTTTTCAACTAAAGGGTGGCTATGGTTACTACATCGATGAACGAGAAGATCGCACCAATGCCGAGCTTTTTCCGAGTGTTTCTACTGAGGGAACTTCTGTTGAAGCATCGTCCATCGAAGCACGACAGCAATGGAGTGGTCAGAAATACCATCCAATTATGATTTTTCGATTTACCCTGATATTTATGAGGTAAATTTAGAAAAGTTGCCTGTTTACGACCGACTGCGTCTTAGCCCTGAGGAAACAGTGTATTTGTCAATAGACGTCAACATATTGGAAGTGTTCGAAAAACAGAAGATTTTAACACAAAGTTTGAGAAATTTATTACTGTTTGCCTACACGATGACACAGAAACAGGTCACGATTCTTTTCATGTCTTGATAATGCAATTTCCAGAAGAGCTGTGGTTGCGTATGAAGGATTTGGGAGGCACTAAGTTTCTCAGGAGGTACGTAGTGTATCGTTATCTACGTCGTAGCGGATGGTGTGTCCGCTGTGGTCTACCATACGGATGTGATTACTGTAAGGATTTTCACTTTTTTTACCCTCTTGTGAGGGCATTCAGAACTCTTGGAGACTGTTGTTATTTTGACAATTCAAGCTTATTTTTCATATGTTGTGATTCTGAATTTTTTTTGAGCTATTTTCCAGTGATCTATCGCGGTAGTCCTGGCTCACATCATGCTGCAGCTGGTGTTAAAATAGAGTCTCATATGGAACCTTGTATGTTTATCGGTTTAAACCGCGTTCTCACTAATATGAAAAAGGTATAAATGTCAAGCTCCATTGTTTGTCCGTTTTTTAAAATTCTATTCATGATTCAGGCGCTCATAGTATTAACCGTGGTCGTACCAGATGAATTAGACGAAACAAACCCGTGTTGCGCTGATTCAGTACACATTTCTGTAAGGATATTTCTTACGCTCCCTAGTTTTGTAAAATACTTCACCTCATCTTTCTGCTTTGAATTTGTTTTATTCTGCATTTACCTTAACGTGATCGCGACGAAATGGAACAATTCCCGTTCAGATTTTTCGTGGTTGTTCATTTCGCCGTGTAATGTTTCTTTGCTATATCTTCGGTTTTCAGCCGATAACTTTACCTTAGCAGGTGTACTAAATATTTGGATAGCCCGTCCTCACTGGTTGTGCAGGCCTCCACGTAATCTCCAATTTTTGGAGTTTTGCTGTTTTAGACACTGTGGTTCCCTCCCTGAAGTCCCGAGGTCAACCAAGCTAATCTCTTCTCTTCACCACCACAGGCAGTCGCAGCCTTTGTGGATCACAGGGAGATTTGCCACCATGTGACTTGTTTGGTACCAGGATGATGGTGGTTCCTGGTATTGGTTTACTCTTAGCTAGGTTTCCTGATGGAAACCCTGAACTCTCAGCTCGGGAGACCCTGCCAGGGGATGAATCCATCCGCTGTACATCGCAGCCCAACACCTAGGATCACCTCCCAGGTACGATGAGGCGGCAAACTGTTGGGAGGGATGTACTAAATATGAACCAAAAAAGCTATTCTGAAACGGTTTGCGGAGAGCGGTTTTTCTCCATTTTTGTTTGTTCCTTGGGCAGACTACTGCTAGTAACTCAAATATCACCATGCAGGTACACCAAGTGTGAGCTTTTTAATGTACTCCGAGTTAGTGTATTCTTGGGGACATGAGAATTCAATGAACAACATCACTTTTCTTCAAGAGTGTACTAAGATTAGTCTTTTTTGATCGTCCATTGAATTTGGTGATTCGTTTTATCTTTTGCAGATGTCTACTTCAACGACAATGTTTGCTGACCGAAAGATGAATGACATAAAAACGCAGGAATCTGCTAAGATAATGTTCAACATTCCGAAGGAGCATTGAACTTTCTTTCCTTTTTTCATCATTGGGGAAGTAATGAATTAATAGACTGCATATTGGATGGTTTCTATAATAAAAACTTCGTAAGTGATCCTTCGTGTTTTTTTTTACTTCATTTCCGGTCCTCGTAGTACGAAGAATTTTAGTTATCGTACTGAATGTGTGCGCATAGAATATGCAGAGCATACAAGAATAAAGCTCTCGGCGTTAATCAATCCCTGAGAGTGCGCCATGCATTCGACTTCATTAAGTATCGTTGGTTTTGATTGAATGCATATCTGGCTTTTATAAATAATGACTTGCAGTGGCCTATCGATTTATCGAACCAATGCTGCTATTCTCCCAGACAAGTCTGGTACCAATTTGCGGACCGCTGATGGATGGAAGGCTTTCGGCGCGGGGATAGAATCCATGTGCATTGCAGGGCGCCTTCGACCACTGCGCCATACAAACACATTACTGTCAGCATTTAGATGATTTTCATACCCTTGCATTCCACACAATAAGTGATTGAACCCAGCGATTAGGAATAAGATAACGGTCAATTGGCAGTAAAATTACCGGTCGATGAACTCGTTCAGGAACCGGTTTTTTTGTACATCTCCGGCAGAATGGAGCTTTTGGCATCCGTTGCTCATATCATGTCTTGAATAGGATACCGATTGACTACCCAATCACCTGTATCACCTGTAGTCCCGTTGATCATCGAGTGATTCGAGCGGGCGTTTTCAATCTTGTGGGTCCTGGTCGCTCTAGGAACTCGTCGGGCATCATATCTTTCTTCTAGGCTCATCGTGAGGAACTCTGACCATCGGGTCGGTCGTCTTCTTGCAGTACGTTTGACATCCCGAGGAATCCAGTCACCAACAGCTCTTATCCATCAGTTATCATTCATACGCATTACGTGTCCAGCCCACCTTATCTTCGACTGTTTGGCGTATAGAACGGCATCTTTGATGTTTGATCGTTCACGCAGATCGGAGCTTCGGATCCCTTCCCTTGCTTGTGTGAAACGGGATATTCCTAACATCGTACTATCGACTGCGCGTTCGATAACGCTGAGTAATCCTTCATTCTGCTTACGCAGCGACCAGATTCCAGACGCATACGGGAGAACCGTTGAGTCGAAAAGGTGGGCACGGAGTCGGGTGTTCTTTGTTCTCTTCACTGCATCTTCGATTCTCTTGAAAGCTCCCCAAGCCGCTTGTTTCCTTCTGCTCAACTCTTGAGCTAAGTCGTTCAAAATGTTAACTTTCGGACCTAAATAGATATAACCGGAGCATTCAGAGATATTCGTTCCGTTGAGCGTGAATGGGATTCCGAAAGCCCCACTCTCAACTTTGGACTCTGTAATCGATGGAGAGCATTAAAAGAATAGCGCGTATCATAGTAAATGGAGTGTTGTCCAACCAGTATCGTCCAAAACTTCACACAGAACTGGAGCATCTACTTCACACGTTTCCTTTTTTCTCGCGAAAAGGAGAGAAAGCAGCAAAATACTAGAGACGAGATATACAGAAATGTTGCGGATTGGGAATTACTCAAATCACATCAATTTGCGGGAAGATGTCGCTATCAACGAAATTGTTGGAAAGTACGGCGTGTGTATTCAAGAACTTCGCGTAAGTGCTACAAAAGCAGAGATTTTGGAAGCCACCACCAGACCACCAAACTTCCGAGTTAATACGACAGCGTAGTCTTGCACGGGAATTTACCTGTCATAATGCAAGATTCCTGCTTTGTGAAGGACCAACGAGACCGTGCTGTTGAACAAGAAGGGCTATCGGCACCTCCATGACATCAGACGTTATCGCGCAACCTGTGTCTGCTGTTTGTCGTCTATCAACTCTTCACTCGAGCAATCCAGGGCAAGATTGGAAGATCACTAAACAGAAGACAGCCATATGAGCAAGCTGAGGAAACGATTCAGTACGAACGATCAAATCCACATGATTACTACTGAAGTGTCGCCAGAGCGAAACAGCCCGCTTTGTCTCAATTTCATCGACTTAAAGAATTTGGATTAAGTTCGGAAACGACCACGGAAGCTCTCGATAACCAGGACGACGCTTTTCAGTGTATAGAGATTCCTTATGAGATATATTAATATTTCGCAGTAAAAATGTTATCATTCTATAGTGATATTAACGCTGATATGGACAAAGGGCGTTGATAGGGCGCTTGCAGAAGTGCCCTCTATAAGTCAGGCAAAACTGATAATAAGTGAACATGGAACCGAAAATTGAGGGTCGGAGATTACACCATCAACGCTGTGCTGGTGATACCGCTCATAGAACACGAAGCATTAGCCAGGCGGAACGAATGTTAGACCACTTGGACAACGCTTGTGGAAAGCGACTCCTTAGACTAAATTTCGCAAAAATAATGTCCATGACAAAAGGATTTGTCTCTTGTGCACCATTCATACTCAACAGAATAAATATCTCAAAACACTCCAACTATGTATATTTTGGTTACGAAGATAACATGACAAACGACCTAGCTCTAGAGCTGATCAGAAACGAGTGACTTGTTTGAGTTTTCAGGATCATCGAGAACCTGATGTAGAGCAAAAGAAACAGTTACTGCGTGCCTACCTTTTCAGCCCCACGATTGTTCTTGCGTTAACGTGTGCGTCAGAAAGCTGCTCGCTGTGTAAACAAGATGTGAGATCACTCAGCACGCAGTCGAGAGGACAATGCTAGTAGCATTTCGTATCACGCACGCGAGGGAAAGGATCCGAAGTTCCGACACACGTCGACGATCAGAAATCAAAGACGCCGTTCTACACGCTAAACTGTCGAAGATAAGGTGGACCGGGCATGTAATGTGTATGCACGAGTCCCATTGGATAGGAGTAGTTAGCTTCTGGATTCCTTGGGGTGTCAAATGTACAGCAGGAAGGCCACCGACCAGATGGTCATGAAGACCGTAGAAGAACCATCTGCTGCTCAACGAGTCCCTAGAGCGAGCAGAACCCACAGAACTACTCTTGCATGCGATACTATGAAATCGAAAATTTACTGGCACCCACTCGAGTCACTCGACGTTCAGCGTGGCGGTACAAGTGATACTCTCTATATCATAGAGTGTAGTAATTATTTTCATCTACGTTTATACCTGTTGTATATTATAATATGACTATTTGTAAATAATCGTCGTGGTCATCTCGCTGCACATTTAGTGAGTCGTAGTAGTTGGCTTGCGTATTTGCTTCGCATCTGATGTGCACTATGATCGTAAGTTCTTCACGGGCTAATACTCCCACGATAACTGGAAGTTACTCGCGCCCACAGTGCTAGTTGCCTTCAGACAACGTGTAGAGATCGCCATCGCCCTTCTACATCACTCTATTTTCCTCTTGATCTTTTCCGCACATACTACCTTCGATTTGAATAGACTCGAACATTTTAACTAAGTTACACTCCTGTATTATCGACATATCGAAGTTATTCCCAATCCCCATGTAATCAGTACGCCTTGTTAATCTAGCCATTGTCTTAAACACTACAGTGTCAAGAAGTACTTCATCAGGGGGTGGTTAGTACAGTGGTAGTGATGTCAGTCATCACGAGTACGCTGCTGTTCGATTCAGCTTCCGACTCACCAAGCCTCTCCTTCCTCCGGGGTGGGCAAATTGGTACCTGGCTTGTCCGGGAAAAAATCACTCCCTGCAATCTAGTCGGGAACGCTCTAGCTCAGCTATCTCAGGACTTAAGGAATAATCGATTCGACCAGCCTTCTGCGGCATTCAAAATGAAATGAAATTTCACAAGCAGCAGCCGAATCCACGCATAAAAGTTGGAAGACTTTACCGAATAGTGGATGCGATGAAACGAATCGAATCTGAGAAGTGGCGGGATCCCCACAGTAGATGTGATGACAGGTCGTATAAAACGGAGCCGATTTAAAAAAGTGTTTTATGATGGTCACAATTTGTTTTTACACTAACCGTCATCAAATTTACACCAATACTTTTCGCATTCATTCCGTTTCCTTCGCATTCATCTTCCTCCTAGGTCTTCCACAATTTCGATTATTGATGCTTGAGGACTTTCTTTTCGCTATGAATGTCATAGAATGCTGGTTCAATAGATGTTCATTGCAATCTTGGAGATAGCCGAGGTAAGGCGTCCCACGAGAACTGGGAGAGAATGTTGGGGACAGGTTGAACCGGCGCCATGAACTGCATCCCTAGCCGATGAGCTAGTTTCTTCCTCCTTAAAGTCACTGCTGCCAGATCAATTCATTTCCGTAACACTCCTCTGAGCCTCAATCCACCAATATTTCGATGCGTTTGTGTGATGTGTGATTTATTCTGCCTAATATTTTGCCATTCAACAGCGTCCTTTTCGTCATTGCTAGTGCATCTTTTTCATCGCTAAGACATTCTTCATAGTGATTACGTTAATACAGTCGCTATTTGTGCATATTCTGAACTCGTTAAGTTGTTGTAGTTCTATTAATATTGTCATGTAAGGGTTAATCGCCCAAGCTTGGGCCCTGCCCATTACCTCCCCCCACTATCTCTAGATTTTGATGGTGCCCATACCAACTAGTTAGGTTCATTATGATTCGTTATCCTTTGCTCATTTCTTCCTTGCTTGATCTCTTTCTCTCCGTTTGTTTTAATGTTATTGATATTCTTCAATTTTCATTCATTTTAGAGGTGTTGTCTGCTTTTTATGTTATATTTATGCTCTGCTTGGGTTGTTTCAGCACTCATTATGGCTACGTCCAAGCGAGCCGTTGGTGGTAGGGTCAAGGCGCGGGCTGCGGGATCCATTCCCCAAGCAATGAGACGTATCCAACAGCATGCCCGGTGGTGTGACCGATAGCCACGAGATGCAGTTTCTAGTGTGGCATTGTGACAAAGCCGTCTCCATCGACCCATTGAATGTGTCTGCTAGGTAGATATAGAATTCCTTATTTGATAGAGAAATTCTCTATACGAAGTTCCTTAGGACGGGATCAAAAATATTTACGTACTACGATATTTGCCAGGCAACTTGAGAAACAGTAGATATGATCCTTGATACAGAAACATGCAGTAATAGGAAGAAATAGTAACTATTCCGGGGATAGTTGCTATAAGGTAATTCGCTAGGCAATATTCATTTTTAAAAAAGTCGTCACCATGCTGTTCTCTTGTCTTTTTAACGGCAATAAGTTTTTGAGGACGAAAAGCACCATTTAGCAATCACTAGACGACATGGGTCAAATGGAGCATATCCCTTTCTTGACACCTCCACAAGGGGATCTTGTACTTTAAAAATCACGACCTCTAAATGTGGGCCAATCAGATAATCATGGAAGGCTAATAATTTGTATTTCACACCAATTAAGCCTGCAAATAGTCGTTGATAACGACAACGACAGTCTTAATACATTTTTATGAATAGTTTGATACGATGCGAGACGTTTTGCATAATAGCACTAGAGGTGAGGACATTGTATTGAAATGAATATGGAATGCAGAGGTCTAAGAATAGTTATGAAGTCGGACGCTTCTGTAAAAGCTTCGGTTTAATTCTTCCACGTGATCAGAAAAACACGCTGTAAGGAAACCATTTTTTCTCTTGAACAGTTACTAGTTGGTCTTTGTCAAAAATTGACAAAATACCTTGGGGTTTTGTTGAAGAATGCATATGTTATTGCCCGTGCTCAGCTCGTAACTGAATATGGTACTAAATTTATGAGAGTGATTAGAACACAGTAAAATTTACCTGTGACCATCGTGCACATTGAAACTGATTCGTAACTTGGAGTTTTCGTCTGGATTCCCCACATTGTATTCCTTGACGTCTTTTTCGGAAGCCTTGAAAAATGGTGAGAAACAAGTTTTATGAAAATGGGAGAAATTTTAGTGTTTCTTTCGACTCCCCACCAAATCGCTTTTTATTGAACTCGACGACCTAGTAGCTAATGTCTGGGATTGATTAGGAGCGTTCGATTTTCCTTCTGGAGGTCGAAAACTGCAATATTTATCTAACACTTCATCTGACTGATACCCTTTGCAAATTGAGCTAGAAAAGTTTTACCCACTTATCAGGAATGCAATAAATGATGTGGTCATCAGAAACTTTTAAGCCACGACTATTCAACTCAGCTATTGTAATTGGCCTAAATTGCAGTACATTATTAAAAAGTGGGATATCGTTAAAGCTTATAATAGCGAACTATATCAAGAGTAGGCTCAAAGTGCGTATCCTTAGACACATGCTTCTTTGTGTGTACCACCGAACACCACTAAAATTATGAGCATCTCCTACTCAGAAGGCACAGCGGCGTGTCTCTGTAGTAGCAAGCGAGTCATAGCAAGGCCACTTATTTTTGCCACTAGCAGCGGGATTGATACGAGCAGAACGCGAAGCTCTCCCTGTGGTATAGACTTATTCTTAGTTAGAAATCACCTTTGTGAAAAATGCTATGGACGTCCTAGCATGGATATTTGGGTTCTAGAGCAATATATGTTTAGTCAGAATAGAACATATCAATGAGAGAAGAGACGGTAGATCTCGATGTCGAAACCAAAGCAATTCACGAAGCCAACGACGATATGTTGAGCTTCGCATGACAGCTGAATGAGGAGATCTAGGTGTCGAAAGAAGATACGTGAAAATTAATTCTCAACGGAGCAGTGGAAACACTCACCCCTACATAATAACTCAATTTGAAAAGGGTTTTGATTCTGGAAACCACATTAAGGAATGGTATCGGAAACGGTAAATGTGCGCTGTACTGGCAAGCCGGTTTGTTCAAGTGTTATGTGCTATGAATTACTTACAATAAAAAGTGAAGTAATGCCGGCTTACTCTTCTTGTGCGTTCAGAACTTCTTCTTTAGACTTTCCTCTCATATACGTGTGCTTGGGAGTATCGCGAGTAATCTTTCCACGCTTCAGAAGCGCAATTTCGTCGAGATATCTCCTTAAAGTGAAGGTATTCATGGTTCAAAACTTTCTCACCTTAAAGAAAAAAATAGAACCCTCTAAGGGCTAAACATAAGTTGAATCCATAACAATGAACATAGCTCTTACGAAGCAGATGGTATACTACAAGACGACAGCGTGGGAAGCGGGCTCTGATCATTAGGGTCCACCGGCACATCGTATTCCTATCAAGATCAATATCTGGATTGTCGAATTAAATCCATGAATTGAACAAAACCAATCAATCAGATCACACCATGCACTAGGTTGTCATTCTACACGAATAATGTACATCATTGCTCACCCGATTCTCATCCGAATCAAATTCGATCCTATTTTGCCCAAACGTTCTTGTTTCATGGCTTCGATTGGGTTTTTTTCCTTTCCTTCGCTCTACATCCATGACTGTCCTCGCTAGCTTATGTGGTGAGCAGACGACCGATTTCGTAAAGTGTTAAACACAGCTGTGAACCACGCTTTGTATTCAAAATTAGAATGAATCCGTAGTTAAAAACAGCTCAAAGAAAACATTCCATATCAGAAAAAGTATGCATAAATTGTTCTGAAATGAATTAATGTGAAAAATGGTCGAAATAAGCAATCCATTGGAAAATCACTATCACCTTTATCACCTCACGTCCCCTTGAAAGGCAAGTAGTAATAACCAAAGCGGGCGCCAGTAAACTTCCCGTCCCTCGTTGTCGCGTACAAGGGTAGCCGAGTCGGTACTTCTTGCTGTAGGGAATCGTTGAGGATCACTTCTTCCCTCTAGGTTTCCGCGAACAACTCTAACTCGTCATCGTCTTAGGGTGGTTGGGTGGGTATCGTCACCCTTAGGCTTAGGCTTAGGCCTAACCCAGAAACCCATGCCCACCCATCCACCCTAAGACAAACAAAACAAAGTAACTATTATTTGCAATTGAACAAACATCAACAACCCTCCATTATTCCCATAAAAACGACCACCTTGTTGTCCAAAATTTCTATGAATTAAATACCCTACTTGTATAAATAAACAACTTTTAAATAACGCATGCCTCAACAAATGTAACAAAGAAACAAAATGCAAACCCACCCACCCTAAGACGATAGACAGACGATAGACATGGGTATCTAGGTTAGGTATCGTCTTAGGGTGGGTGAGTGGGTATCGTCTTAGGGTGGGTGGGTGGGCATGGATTTCTGGGTTAGGCCTAAGCCTAAGCCTAAGGGTGGGTTTTCACAACTTTTGAACACACAGTTTCTTAAATATTACCCACCCTAAGACGATACCCACCCACCCACCCTTAGGCTTAGGCCTAACCCAGAAGCCCATGGGTTGGTGGTCTTCCAGCGGTGCATTTGACATTCCGAAGCATTCAAGGGGCAACGGATCTCGTTCATCGGTTCTCGTATTACGTGTCCGGAGCAATCTTCAACAATGTGGCATATAGAATGTTGCTTCTGATTTTTTATTATTGATGTAGGTTGGGGCTATAGGTCTCTTCCGTTATTTGCGAGATACAGAATACTCCTAGCACCGTCCTTTCGACTGCGCGTTTTACAATGCTGAGTGATTTTTCACTCTGAGTTGCTTAAGTCGGAACCAACATTCCGATGCATACGTTATAGCAGGAGAATAATGCAGTCAAAAAGGTGAGCACAGAACTTCTTATTATATCCTCGATGTTCTTAAAAGCTCCCCAAGCCGCTAGCTTCCTCCTACTTAACTTTGGTGCCAAGTCTTTCATCATGTTGATTTCCGGATTTAGATAGACACAACTGGGCCACAAGTAGATGGTCGTTCCGCTGAGCATTAATGGTGAATACCAAACTAATCCTTTCCTCATGAACATCAGTTTGTGGGTTTTAGTCAATGATCAATCCTTCTAAAGGCGTTATCAATATCGGCAAACATCCATTACGCCTACTTAACACATGGTGTTGTACTAGCAAGAGGAAGATCCTTTAGTTTCTGATCAACGATCTTCACTCCCTTGTTGTCCCATTCCACAGCCCGCATGTCGTTCTGAAGGGTCGCAGTAAATAATTTTGACGAGATGTAATCGCATTGTCTAGCCCCTCTTTTAATGTCGATGTTAAAGTTGTTGTAGAATGGTTTTTTTTTTGATTGCGAAATTTTTATCTAACTCACAAAGAATCTTTATATCCTGATTAGGGACGGCCAGGCTATCCAGGGCTTTCATGACTGCTTCTATCTCAATTGGGTCAAAAGCTTTCCTTAGATAGATGGAAGTGAGACAGAGCTGTCTCTTGTACTCTGGCGATAATTCAATGAGTAATGACCAACTTTCTATTAACCTCGACACTAACCGCATAATTCACTGCTCTCTTGATGAGCAAGCACGTCACGTGCGCACCGCAGTGGCGCCTCCAACCACTGCGCCACACGCTCCCTTTACTATCGTACTCTGGCGATACTTCATAGAATAGCTATCGTGTGGATCAGATCCATCATACTGAATCCATTTCGAAACCTTGCTTGCTTACATGGCTGTCCTTTGTCCAGTGTTTTGTCAATCCTGAGCAATTTGGGTGATGGCTGCAGCAATCGTGGAGGCACCCCTTTTTAACAATAACACAGTTTTGCTGGTCTCCCACAGCCTTATGTCGTGACGTCGACGTCGTATGAAGGGGTGGTGTGGCAGGTGAAGGTTCATCAGGTGTTCATATCATATCCTTTCCGAACTAAGTGTTGCACGATTCACTTCCGACGTGCTTTTCGGATTTCGGGGGAGAGAATTGGTGGGAGGACATATCCATCAGCGATTCCACGATGGCGTATCAGCTGGAGTGTTTCTGGAGATAGACTTCTCTTGGTGGCTCTCAAACTCTTAGCTTTCACACCCCTAAGGTGAAGATCTTTAATAAGCCGATCGAGCTCCTCGTCAATGTGAGCCGACTAGCGATCCGATTATTTCCTGGTTTATAGCGATTTTGGGACTTCGTTCTTTTTCTGCAGCGGCATTCTGTCCTTTTGGCGACGAATATGTTCTTTCACGAAGGAGGCGATAATCCATCTTCTATAGAATTTCAGTAACCCGGTGACATCAGTTAGACAAAACCTTCGATTTACCATGGTCTAGCCTATTTCGTTATGATACTCTTAATTGGGAAACACCGTTGCCCACTGTTTGACAGTGGGGGTTCCGTAACTGTGAGTCATCGTGATAAACTTAGAAAACTTGGAAAAGTTTTTGGTCAACGTGATAAACTCGGAGGGCTGCTCACTCTGCTCGTTCCATCCATTGTAATCCACGGGTCCCAAAGTAACCTTCTTCAGACGTGATTTTGTGTCCTACATTAGGGTTAAAATCTCCAGTGATGACTTTGAAAAATGTATGGTCCGCCTTTGTGGAACTTCTCCAAGTCCTTATAGAACGCTTCGACGTCGTCTTCGTCATAGCATGACGTCGGTGTGTAAACGAAGAAGATTATCAAAGCCGGTAATGATCCATATCTTTTTGATCGTAAACGTCCGATTCGGGTTCTTAGCTCTTCGAATGATTCGATGTTCATGGACAAACTTGTGTTGATAAGAACGCCGACACCGCCTACTCCTCTACTGTCGCATGTCCCGAAGAACAGTTTTTCTCCGATGTCATAAACGGAATAGAATAGGTGACGTCCTTTCCTATCGGCCATGCCGATGAAGTGGTACTTTATCATTCTCGCTTCCATGAGCAAGTCCTCTATCGAGAACTCGAATGCAAGTGTTCGTCCACAGGTACAGATCGTCACGTTAGGCGATCTAGGCAGGTTAGAATGGCCCTGAAATTTTAGCAGCCTCTCCGTACTCGTCGTACCCAATGCTGCCGTATCGGGAGGCTTTCGAGATCAAAGGAATGTGGACCGTTTATTTTACAGTGTTTACTTTTTGATACCCACGTATAGCTTGCAGAGCCTTAACATGGGGCTGGATATGCTCACGAGTAGCTTGCCAATCTCTCCCAGAATTGACGGGGAACTCATCTGTTGGGTCGACTCTTAACCACATTCCATATGCTTTGCCGCTCACTTGATCGCAGGGTTTTGACCGAACCGACTCATTGAATACATTCCGCATAAACGAGCGGACTTCCACGCAACTATGCATGAATACGTACTCTTAAACACAGAAGGCATGTTCAAAATCGTTGCAACAGAAACAGCGAGTCCCTCTTCTGTATACCTTGTGTCTTAGCGAAGCAAAGGTCGCTTTTAGTCTGCGATTAACCCGTATCCGCTATTTGGGGATGCTTTACATTGCTTAACGACTAACCGACATTAGATTCCTCTATGAAGCAGGTTCGTGTGAGAATCAGTACGGGTGAAATCATCCTAAGGAGTAGAAGTCACTTGCATCAACTGTCTTCCAGTTGATCGTCGAGTTATTCGAGCGAGGGCTAGTAAATCTTCTATTTTTCACTGTCGGATGCAAAAGTAGCAAAGTAGATCGTGCTCGCTCTGCGAGTTTGTTGAACATCGAATAATTCTTCTAGACTTCTAGAATTTTCGTGGAGAATTCTGACCATCGGGCCGGTGGTCTTTCTGCTCTGCATCTGACATTCCGAGGAATCTAGACTCTAACGGCTCTTGTCCAATGGGATTCGTGCATACGCATTACATGCTCGGTCCGCCTTATCTTCGAAGGTTTAACGTGTAGAACAACGTCCTTGATTTTTGATAGTTTATGTAGGTCGGGGCTTCGAATCCATTCCCTCACTTGTGTGACTCGGGTTACTCCTAGCATTGCCCTTTCGACTGTGCGTTCGATAACGCTGAGTGATCCTTATCTTGTTTACGCAGCGACCTGGGTCATGACGCATATGTTAAGGCAGGAAGAATCGTGGAATCGAAAAGGTGGGCACGAAGTTGAGTATTCTTTGTCCTCTTCACTGCATCCTCGATCCTCTTGAAAACTCGCCAAGCCGCTCGCCTCGTCCTGCTCAAGCTCAAGGAAGATTAATCACATAATCTAAATATGATGCCAGAAACTAGTCGTAAGTGAAGAACGTTTGCCAAGTCAAAGCAAACTTTGAAAAGCGTATACGACCCTCAAGTGTATCGCAGAGATAGCAAGTAAATATGAAGTAATATACCTAGTTCTGTGCTGTGTCAACAATGCTTCGCCTTATCAGGTTTATTAAATCTTTCTTGCAATTGTTTCCACTGTACAAACATTATGATGCGGAGATATTTACAAAACTTGGACCCCAGGCCACACCGAACCGCAGTTAACTTTTCTCGGATTCACGCGTTACGCACAACCCCCAATGAGGCCTTTGCTCTGCCTTTCTCTCAGACATTTTCTAACTAACGGTGCTATTAGCAATCACTAATCAGCTGGGGAAGTGAGCTGGGGAACACAATCGACATTTAACACCGTTGAGGAGAGGTTGTAGTCAAAATCATAATGCTAACTTTTTATTTACTGCCTATCATCATTTTTCAAGGCAAGGTATGATGTGAAAAACAACCACTATGATGTTGAGATATTTGCAAAACTTGGAAGCCAGGCCAGATTGAACCGCCATAACCCTTTTTAGGGGCACACATGTTACGCATGGCACCACTCATGCCTTTACATCATGCTCTGCGGTGAAAAATAGTGATAGGCAGTAAATAAGAAGTTAACATTGTTTTTATAATGTTTGCTCACTCACTTTCTATGAAATTCTATCCCGCCGTCAAAGAAAAGTCTTTTATGAACCACATCACTTGTGTTCACTTCTTATTTCAAAAAGGTTTCAGACAAAGTCTTAAGTATGATTAGATTGTGCTGTGAGCACGAGGGCCACACCCATGAGAAGCATTGCCACCTTATTAATCCTAGAGATTTAAGAGAAAATAGGCAGAGCGTTGAAGTACGAGGTTGAGTAATAGTTAAGAATTCAACATTAACCTCACTGCCTGGTAAATAATATCCTGTCACACCAAACATAGTGTTAAGAGTACTGTGTAAAGAGGAACATCGGTAGGGCCGTGGTACAAGAAATGCTTTCCAACTATTTCTTGTCGTCCAGTATTACTGAGCCTATGAGTAGACACTACCATTCCGGAATCTGAAAAATGAAAAAAAAACCTGGCCTTGCCGTGTTTAATTTCCATGTCCATTTCTCTAAATTCTTTCCGTAGACCTACTCATTGCCACTTTTGCTCATCAAGTTTCGTCCTATACACGGGACAGTGCACAGCGCCTGCTTTACAACTATTTCCATCGCTTTACGAACGAGGCTAGTGATACATTAAATGTTTACTCTTAGAAAATAGGAAAAGGATTAAAATTGAAGGGCAGACGAAGTCGACTAAGAGCTCAAGAAGACCAAAACTGAGTGGCTTCGAAAGTCCGGCTTCCTTTGTAATCACCTTTTCGAGACCGAAAAGCATCTTAACTGTCAAATTACCACACCTAGTAGACAGAGCACCACATTCGCATGAATTTCCTGTCATTTGCATTTTTGCTTCCACTAGTTTTCTCTCAGCAGAAAAAGACGGTAGGCCTCTTTTCCTATTGAAATATGAATAAAAAGTTCTTGTCTTAGTAAGGACGAATACAATACCTGGTTTAGTGGCCGAAAATATTTGGGAATTTCATCATGTGCTGTTTGAGTGTTTCTACATTACAATTATTCTCAAATAGCAAGTAAAACTTTCAAACAGTAAAATGTCGCAGCTCAATGTTAACTTTTTTATTTACTGTCTATTACAATTTTTGACGACAGGGTATAATGTGTGATACAACCAGAACGATGCTGAGTTGTTAGCGAAACCCTCGGCAGCAGGCGTCCATGTTTGGGAACGAACGCGCTACCTGTCCTTCCGGAAGTTAACGCATTCACCACCACACCGTGCGGATCCGTTTCACCTGTTTCTCAGCTAGTTTTCTATCGATCAATGCCATCAGCATGAGTTAACACACGGAAAACGTAATGGCGCATTCGTTTCCAACCGCAGACACCTGCGGTCCGAACTTTTGCAAATATCTCGGCATCCTTCTGGTGTCGCCCAGTAATTCAAATTTTAAAACAATTCTGGAATAGAAAACCTTAGAAATTCTGGAAAAACCACTCGAGACT
>MQTX01000108.1:641060-657961 GCA_009735665.1 Angiostrongylus cantonensis | reverse complement strand
TATATATATATATATATATAAAATCCTCTCATGTACTGCCCCTATTGACCTGGTGCGAAGTTACTGTAAGTTGTCGATGTTGTTGTTGTTCTTCTTCTTCTTATTGTTGTTGTCCGATAGTAGACCTTTCGGTGATTTCGCCTTCCTCAGAGCCATGCTGTTGCAAATGGGACCATCTGTGTGTTGTTCATATGGGATGACGAAAATACTCTATACTTGGTACTCAGATAGCTGTCATCACATGTGAGCAACACACTGGCGGTTCCACTCGCAACTTTTGGCTATAAGGAAGGTGAAAACGCCGAAACGTCAGCCATCGAACAACGGCATTCCATATTTTTCCACATCTGATGGTAATTCCACCACCAAAAGAAAGCTACGACAAATGTTAGCCCCCAAATTAGGAATCGAGTTTTCGATGGGGTTTCCAGGTGAAAGTCGGAATCGCGGCCGTGGAGGAGGTACTCCCATCGTTCATCGGCTTCTCTCTAAGCGGTGGTGCCATTGGCGTGGCGATGGATCGATTGCAGTTGGAAGGCATAACAAATGGCATTGATTTCAAGTGAGCTTCGACTTAAATTTTGCTTTAACCTCTGTTCAAAATTTTGCTTGAGCACAAGATTGCTTAAAGTCTGCAAATTGTAGGCTCAAGAAAACAGGTAACGAATTTCGGATTTATCCCTATAAAACCGTACAATGCTGAAAATGTGTCTAGGCACTTTAGCGCTTGAAGTTCTCAAAATTTCTGACGACTAATCACATCATTTAAAATGTTTAATGTTTTAAATCCCTGTCCAACATTCGAAAACCTTAGAAGTTCACAAAATTGGCGTGTAGAAAGTCAACAGCTGTTGCTTTACTCACGTCCTGCCTTCTTGGGCGAGCTGTCATGTTTGTGCCAATGAATTGCCAGGGGATTTAAAAGCAAGGAGTTTAAACTCACCATAGACTAATTACTTCCACGAATAACTTTGAAATTGCCGGCAATTCACTCATTCACATAGTCTTGTCATCTACTAGTATGAATATAAAAAATCGTATTACTGGTGTCGAAAATCATTTGCGACCCAGTAGCCTGAAATTGTTAGATCAAAGTCACTATCCCGTGTTTTTTTTGCGTTCATCTAAATGAAGAAAAGAACTAAAGAGCCTAATCTCCTACGTAAATGCCCTAGAAGGTTTCAGACACAGAGCGTCATAACCATAATTTGAATGAAAATAACTACTCCTGCGATGTTTCGTGTGGCTGCAAGATGTCTGAACAGTCCGTTCTCGAAAACTTTAATCTGTATTCCTTTCTTCTTGGTATCACCTGTATCATCTGTAGTCCCATTGATCGTCCAGTGAATCGAGCTGGCGCCAGTAAATCTTCCATTTTTCCTTGTCGCGTCCAAGAGTAGCCCAATGAGTCCTGCTCGCTCTAGGAACTCGTCGAGCATCATATCTTTCTTCTTTGCTCTTCGAGAAGAGCTATGACGATCCGGTCGGTGGATTTCCTGCAATACATTTAACCTCCCGAGGGATCCAGTCATACGCATTACTTGTCCGACACACCTTATCTTCGACTGTTTGGCATACATAACGGCATCTTTGTTTTTTGATCGTTCACGCAGATCGGAGCTTCGGATCCCTTCCCTTACTCGTATAAAACGGGATACTGCTAGCATCACCTTATCGACTGCGCACTCAGTAATGCTGAGTGATCTTTCATCCTGCTTACGCAGCGACCAGGTTTCTGACGCATACGTTAGGACAGGAAGAAACGTTGATTCGAAAAGGTGGGCACAGAGTCTGGTGTTCTTTGTTCTCTTCACTACATCTTCGATGCTCTTGAAAGCTCCCCAAGCCGCTCGTTTCCTTCTGTTCAGCTCTTGAGCTAAGTTATTCATCATATTGATTTCCTGACCTAGGTAGACGTAACTGGAGCATTCGGAGATATTCGTTCCGTTGAGCGTGAATGGAGCACACGAAACCAATCCGTTCTTCATGAACATCGTTTTCTTGAGATTCAATCGAAGACCAATCTTTCCACACGCTTCATCAAAGTCCGCAAGCATACGTTACGCTTGGCTAATGCCTGGTGTTATAAGGACGATATCATCAGCAAAGCGAAGGTGATTTAACTGCCTACCATCGATTTTCACTAACATATTATCCCATTTCAATCTTCGCATGACGTCCTGGAGGGTGGCTGTAAATAATTTTGGCGAGATTGTATCGCCTTGCCTAACTACTCTTTTTACGTCAACGTTAATATCGTTGTAGATTGGTGAAATTTTGGTTGTGAAATTTTTGTACAGCTCACGAAGAATCTTTACGTACTGAGTAGAGTGAAGATGTTGAGTGAGCCGATCGTATTCCTCGTTAACGTTATCGACAACATCATTTTCCCAACAACCGACTAATGAATTGAATAAGTTCCAGTTTGTAGTAGTTCTGGGACTTCCGTTTTTGAATTTGGCGACTTTTTCACCTTTTCGCGAAAAATAGAATCTAGCACGAAGGAGATGGTGGTCTGGTTTCCTGCAAAATTTTGGGACAACAACTACATCGGTTAGAGAAAACTTTCTATTAACTATGGTGTGATCTATTTCGTTATGGTACTCTCCATTGGGAGATTCCCACGTCCATCGTTGAGAGTGAGGCTTCTGGAATTGCGAGTTACCATGGATGGTTTTGGTCGCCATGATAAACTCAGAGAGCCGCTCACCCTGTTCGCTCCATTCTAATCCGTGGGTCCCAATGTGACGTTCCTCAGACGATCTCCTTGGTCCGATCTTGGCATTGAAATCTCCAATGATGACCTTGAAGAATGTGTGGTCTTCTCTGTAGAACCTCTCCAAGTCCATGTAGAACGCTTCGACTTCTTCTTCGTCATAGTTTGATGTTGGCGCGTAAACGACGAAGATTGTCAAAGCCGGTGTTGATCCACATCTTCTTAATCGTAAACGTCCGATTCGGTTTGTAAGCTGTTCGAATGAATCGATGTTCATGGACAAACTCGTGTTGACGAGAACGCCGACACCGCCTACGCCTCTGCTGTCGCACGTTCCGAGGAACAGTTCTTCTCCAGTGTCATAGACAGCGTTGAATGGGTGGCGTCGTCTCGTCTCGGCCAGGCCGATGACGTCGTACTTTATCATTCTTGCTTGCGTGAGCAAGTCCTCTATCGAGGACTCGGATGCAAGTGTATGTGAATTGTAGGTACAGATCGTCACCAGAGTACTTTGTAATCCGGACATGGAGCTAATTTTTTGGGTGCGACTCCTAACCGCTTCCTATATACTTCCTCTTCCTGTCACTTGATTGCAGGTTTTGGCCCAATTGACTCATAGAATACAATCCGTATAAGCGAGAACGCACCCACACACACGTGCATGAATACGCCTAACAAACAAAGAAAATATGTGCCGAATCAGCGCAGCACAAACAGAGAGTCCATCCCCTGGATCGACCTGTGCCTCAGGGAACCAAAGGTCGATTTGGGCCTCGAATAACACCCTATCCGGCACTTGGGAACGCGCCACGTAGCCTCACGACTAACCGACTCGAGATCCCTCATATGAGGGAGATCCGTGAACGAGCAGGTTAAGCAGGGAAGAATTGCAGAGTGGAAAAGGTGGGCATGGAACCAGATGATTTTTATAAAAAAAGTTGTTCATATATTAAGAACTCACTTAAGTAATGCAAATTGTGTTCAAGAATATGTTATCTGTACCACATGGCAATCCGGTGAGCATCGTGATCCGAGCGCTATTTATCCCTCTCACAAGCAAGATTAGGTCAACAGGTTCTTCTCTTTGTTTTGGGAACCCACTTAGCATCATAGAGTTTTTTGCGGATATTAAGTATGTAACCAAGGAGTTAGTAGGCTTTTTGCTGTTTGTTTGAAATAGCGGAGAATCCAGTCGCTAACGGCTTTTCTTCACCGGTAGTCATTCACACGCATTACGTGTCCGGCCCACCTTATCTTCTACAATTTGGCATTTCGAACCGCGTTTTTGATTTCTGTTCAGTGACACAAGTCGGATGTTGGATCCCCTCTCTCACCTACGTGATACGAGGTGCTCCTAACATCGTTCTTTTGACATCATGCATTTATAGTGGCCATGTTTTCGACGCGTATGCGAAGTTAAAAGGGTGGCCACGGAGTCACGAGCGTTTTTAGTCCCCTTCAACACATCTTTGATACTTTTGAATTCTCACCAATGCTCGCATCCTCCTGCTCAGCTCTGGAACAAGGTAGTTAAAGTTATTCACGGGTCGTGTGATGTCTATTGGTTTGGAACTCTCAGCTTTCACAGCACTAACTCGAAAGAGCTGAATAAACTGATCGCATTCTTCATCTATGTTGTCTATGATGGCATCTTCCCAAAAAAAGCTGGTTTGAATCAATCGCAATTCACGGTATTTTTTAGGATTACGCTTCTTGTATTCTGTCACTTTTTCTCCTTTTCACAGAAAAGGTTGCTTGGGCGAAGGAGACGTTAATCCAATTCTGTGTGAAAGTGGCTACTCCCACAGAATTTGGTGTGCATCGTCAGTAATCTTTCCATAAGAAAAGATGTGATGAACTCTGTAGTAATGGGTTCAAGTACAGTGGATGAAGGAAGGCACCTCTGTATCGATATTCTGTGCTTACGTTTTTTTATGTTGAGCGTTTGCTGCGGAGAAAAACCCATCTTGCTGGCATCTGCAGGAAAAAACATGAAGGAATTTCACAAGTAGATAATCTATCGTAATTTGAAGAGGACGGAATGGGCCGCAATGTCAGAAAGGTACAAAAAGTGTTGAAGTGGAGCGATAAAAAGAACGTTGTCCTGATGACCGGAGCTGCGGGAAGAGTAGTGCTCAGAGGTGGAATAAAATAATATACGTAACGTCTAATCAGGCGTCCTTTCTGTTCGAGGTGTCCAGAATGAGACCAGGTTTTTCTCGAAAAGCTTCCTGACGTTCTGCAAAGGCTGGAGGTCGCATTTAAAGAACATTTTAGAGAGGAATGTTCAAGAAAGTTGTCTTGCCATTTTATCGAGGAAGAAATTAACTTTCCCTACTGTTTAAACACTTTTTAAGGTTTTTTGTAAACTACACGGAATGCGATGTTGATAAAGCTGTGAACGTAGGAATTGAGTTCATGAAGAAGAAAGACATAGACGTCGTTATCGCTCCGCCCTGTCTGGAACGTAAGTCATTAGATTTTACTAATGCACTAAGACTTTCCATACAGTCGTGTTAAGTTTTATAATAGCAAGTTGTTTAAGCAAATAACACTGTTAGTGTCGTGGTCTGGTTAGTCTTTATTTGCATAAACTCTTAAAGCGCTAATGAAACTTATTCAGCGGCGAAGATGATGGCACACCTATCGACATTCTACAAAAAGGCTATTCTTGGATGGGGTTTTTTGACTGATTCTGAACTTAGTGACACAGAAATCTATCCATATGTAACGAAAGTTACTCCAGATTCTTTCGCGTGAGTTACTTATTGTTTACTAAACTTGTGAGCATATATATTTTATTATTGCAGGTGAAATTGCAGGCTAGGTCTGCACGACTTCTCCGTAAACATCAAAACATAAATTTTCATATCAATGACCATCTTTTGACTCGTAGTCGCCTGCAGAGTATTTAAAACGAACCTTATCTTATTCATCTTAGATGCCTGACCCAGATCCAATAAACTGATTTTCTCCAAAAGCAGACATGAAGAAGACCAAAAATCGTCAACCAGAATATTATAGATATGCTAGGACGAAAATGGAGAGTTGCGAGGAGATTAATACACCAGCTGGCAATGAAAGACATGTTACGATAGTGTAGAACTATTTTACAATTGTACAATACCATGAAAGCATATTTTCACACTGTCTCAGCGCGGAGTTAAGCCGTTGTTGAAGCCTGTTGGGCTCGCTCATTAAGAAACTAGGCTCAGCCGAAAATACAAGGTGTTTCCACTTTTCCCGTCTTCTTAAAGGTGTTTCGAAATATCTTTTACTGGGCCGAATTTTGAATGCAATTTGAAAGAGAAAATACGACGCTAGGATAACTTGTCTCCCACTCAAATTAGTCACAAGACGCCGTAGTGCTCACCAAAAACACTGATTGAGCTGCCAAAAGGACTAACCAGAGTGGAGAAAAAGTGAAATTCTGGTTTACATTACCGAAATCTGTCCATCTTTACCGTTATTTATGCATTTAGAATGATAAACTGCCTTTGGCAACTGTTTGCCTCCTTCGACTGGGACCGAGTGGCGATATTTTACACATCCAACGAAGTTCGATACTGTGAAAGTATAGTGGACGACGCCATGGTGTGCTTATAAAGGATAAGCTCTGGGTGACGGACAGTTTTCTCTGGGCAAAAACACTGATTTGCATCTCTCAAAAGCCTTCGTCAATAGTGTACCGTAGCCTATGAGATCTGCCCATCAGTTGTCCACAAAACTCAGGATGTTATGTTTATCTTAACAATAAATTTAGTTCAGGCAGCCTTCAATGCAAAGTCTTCGTACTACGTGAATGTGATCCAGAAGACGGAGTGGATTCGCGAGGACGATGCGTATTTCACTGAACAGATGCTTCGTGCCAAAAAATCAGTTAGAAGTATGGAGTTGATCAGGACAAAGTTTTTATTTCTAAACTGACCTCCATTTAACCTCAGTATGACTGAACAACGTGTCTTATGTCATTGATAATCTAAGGCGAAGTTGTTGTCACATATTAATTCGGCTAACGTTTCGATTTCTTCGATGTTGTTCGAGGAGCTGTGGCCCATCGAGCTGGATACTCGGCTATCAGGAAGACGAGGCCATCGAGTCGTTAATCGAATAGATATTTGGTAACAACCTCATGTTAGCTTATCAATGGATTAAGGTGCAAACTTTTTATTTTATGAAGCTGTTTGTGAAGTTGGAGATCTCATGAAGCAATCTTTTTCCACTGCTTCTCCACTCACACGATGTGATGAATCCACAGACTGCGCACAGGTGTCCTTAACACTTGGGGTCAGAGGCTGATTTTTCGCAGACTGCTGTTATTTTCCGTTGACTGGAATTTCGATGAGTGCTTGATAGAATAGACTTTGTTCAATCTATTCAAGACTAATACTAATAATAATAGTTAACAATTAAATTTAATATTTAATGTAATATTAATATATAATATTATCACCTGTATCACCTGTAGTCCCGTTGATCGTCGAGTGACTCCAGCGGACACTAGTAAATCCTCCATTTTTCCCTGTGGCGTGCAAGAGTAGCCCAGTGAGTTCTGCTCGCTCTAGAGACTCGTCGAGCATCATATCCTTCTTCTAGGCTTTTCGTGAAGAACTCTGACTATCGGATTGGTGGTCTTCCTGCAGTACGTTTGACATTCCGAGGAATCCAGTCACCAACAGCTCTTGTCCATAAGTTATCATTTATACGCATTACGTGTCTGGCACACCTTATCTTCGACTGTTTGGCGTATAGAACGGCATCTTTGATTTTTGATCGTTGACGTAGATCGGAGCTTCGGATCCCATCCCTTACTTGTGCGAAACGGGATACTCCTAGCATCGTCCTTTCGACCGAGCGTTCGATAACGCTGAGTGATCTTTCATCCTGCTTACGTAGCGACCAAGTTTCTGACGCATACGTTAGGGCAGGAAGAACCGTTGAGTCGAAAAGGTGGGCACGGAGTCGGGTGTTCTTTGTCCTCTTCACTACATCCTCGATGCTCTTGAAAGCTCCCCAAGCCGCTCGTTTCCTTCTGCTCAGTTCTGGAGCTAAGTCGTTCATCATATTGATTTTCCGACCTAGATAGACGTAACTGGAGCGTTCGGAGATATTCGTTCCGTTGAGCGTGAATGGGGCAAAGCGTGCCCCATTCACGCTCAGTATATAATATTATAATATGTAATATACATAATATGATGCTCGACGAGTCCCTAAAGCGAGCAGAACCCACTGGGCTACTCTTGTACACGATGGGGAAAAATGGAGGATTTACTGGCGCTCGCTCGAGTCACTCGACGATCAACGGGACTACAGGTGATACAGGTGAATATAACATAATTAATTTAAGATTGTAGTAAATAATAATAGGAATGATTCCCCAGAACTCTTTTAGTCTAAATTTGCGAAGGAAGTGAAAGCGAAATTTGAATTTTTACAATTTCAAATCGAAGGTGTAGGTGTCGACGGCCATCGGGGCGTAATGGACGAAGTGCTTTTTTTTCTCGAAATACGAACCTCTGTGTTAAAACTATGACCGTAGGATTTCTGTACGCCATGCAATTGGGATTTTATTCCGGCAGACTAGGAGATCTTGTATGCTATTGGCGAAGATGGGTAGATGCTAATAACTTTTATATGGAAGGTAAACCTTGCTAAGATATGGGGCTAAGATATGCTGACTTAAAGCTGAAAGCGATTTTTATTTCTCACGCTGTGAGTGACAGCCGACTCATGTCGGAGCTTAATTGTTAGACGAGAAATAGCAAGAATTTGGATAGGAAAATGAGAGCTAAAGTAAAAACACATTAGATAATGACTGAAGCTCTTATCATACAAGTTTATTTAATATGCAAAAATCATTATTACAGTAATCTTGTTGTGTCTGGACACAGCCCGAGATATACGAAATTTCTTGAGGAAAGCCTCTTACCTGCAGATGATATCTGATGAGTTCGTCTATATTCTCATAGGAACGTTAGGATTAGGATTTGGTGAGTCTTTATCTCTCTTAAACCTTTTAATTACAATTCGTTTAATTGCACAGTTTTCGTCGTGTTTTGAACAAATTAATCAACTATAGAGCTCCATTCCCTAGGAAACCGCAAACGATGAGCGGGAGTTTTCGAAATGTCTCAGTTTTTATTATTCAATTTTTATTTTATTTTAAACGACTCGTCTTTCAGATCTACTGTGCGAATCCCAGCACTTCTCACATTAATTCTTTTCCTCGCATTTCGTGCAATTTTAACGTGTGGCTGCTGCTTGAGGATTTTCCTTCCATCTTGAACGTCGTAGAATGGTTGTCGAGTTGATGCCCTATGGAATTTTGAGATAGCCAGACTAGAATGTTCTCACTTGGAATGCACAGAGCGATTTTTCTTCAATATAGTACAATAACTCCGAAGTAGCTCGTCAGCCTAACTTAGTACGTGACACGTAGAATCCTTCTATTTTCCAGCGTAATTCATTCTGGAGAGCCATTTTTGTGTACGTTTTTAGTCCAAACTTTACTGTGTAAATTAAGGATCCATCGGTGACCCACAACATTCTACTCCGTAATTATGTCTGAACACACCTCGAAAAAGTTGAAAGATTGGTGTAAAATACTTGATTCCTTTTCTCAAATGAATGGATAAATTTGCGGAGTCGTTCCATGAATCTCCGTTTCATAAAAGTCTATAAGGAATTTGTTAGAGAAAGTAGTTGTTCTTTCTTGCAGTAATTTTTAGCTGGTGTTCTTTTTCTTAAAAGGACGCGTATGGCGGTGCGCTGAGAGGTGCTCTGCAACACATGAGCGGAATCGATCCCCGCGCCCATGGCCGACCAAGCCTTCCATCCATCCGGGGTCGGCAAATTGATACCAGACTTGTCTGCGAGGATAGCAGCAATAGCTCGATAAATCAATAGGCCACTGCGAGTTATTGTAAAAGCCAGATGTGCATTCAATCACCTCCAGACGATGCTTAATGAAGTCGAATGCATGGCGCATCCTCAGGGATTCATTATCGCCGAGAGCTTTATCCTTTATCGTTTATTCTTCATCCTTTTTCTTCTCAGGATAGAAATTGAGAAAATAAAGTTAAAAGTAGTGTTGCTTTAAAATGTCAACTGTTCTGCATATTTTTAGGTCAGACAGCAGGAGGAATAAATGAACGTAGGTTTCTAGGAGTAAATTTTTCCTCCTTATATGAAAAACAAAAGAAACCAAATAGAAGAAAGTCTCCCTTGTTAAGCTTTCAACAGCTCTGCGTATTTTCAGGTCAAGCAGAAGGAGGGATGAATGAAAGTGAGATTTTATCACTACTACCCTTAAATTTCCAATAGGAAATAACTATGGAGCAGAAGAATGTCTGAGTAATGGTTTCTTTATTCGATTTCTATCATTCGAATAAATCTGGTAGCACCCAAAGCTCTTTAATTTTACCACTAACAGATGAATTTGGAAAAATGTCATTACATCATTGACTTGGAAATTCATGGGATGATCGCCACATTATATCAAAAAATGCTCCTTGAGATTCGAAACCTCTACTTTTTCTCTACCTTTAATCGGTGCTTCGCATGCATTCTCTTTCTACTTTCTACATTCATCACAGGTTTCCCCATTAATGAATTCTCAATTTAGCGCTACTATACATCATTTTTCATTAAAAACTCGTTCATGAGATCACATTGTCGAATAAAAAGCGTATAATATTTCTTTCTCCGATTTTCCCTCTTGTATTGTGCTTATGTTTTTATTGGGGAATTGAAAATTGGGTAACAAATTATTCTAGTCTCGAGTGGGATCACTCCTTTCTGGGTGGATGTCGAAAACGGTGGCGCCGTGGACAACGTAGCCAAGGAAGCTGCGATGCGCATGCTCAGCGTAAAGAATTTTTCAACAATATATTTGTTTAATAATCCTTCAATATCATCCAAGAAGAGTTAGAAAATGCAGGGACACATTTGGCTTTTACTTAGCGGCAGCGTTTTTTCTGATTTCGTAGCGCTAGGAATGTATTAATAAATTGCTGCGGAAATTTGGAGAGACCTAATCTATCACGACAGTTCGTACACGTGAAAATTTGGAGGAATTATGATGAACTACTGTACTCACTGAGCAGATGAGGAACTATTCTTCAGAGCATCCCACAGGAGAAGAGTCGGTAGCGTTTGTTGCCCTTTCAATCCGAGATTGGCCAAAAACATGGAATCCTTCAAGCAATTACCATTACCCAGTCGGACCACTACATTGAAAGACGAGGTCGAACAGTTCTAGATGAAGCTTTTCAGTGAAAATCGAACTTCTATCACGTCATAAATGGTGATCTGGAGAGCAAAATCGGATCAAGGGAACCAAACTATCCTGGCGGAGATTAGCATGACGTGATATAGCACATAAAAATAATTCGAAGGTTTTCCCAGCCTTTTACATGAGATCGACTCATAATATCCACAACATAAGGACCTTTTCCTTCTTGCACAATAGTGAGAATGAACCACAGTTCAAAAAAGCTGATTAAATCATCATCATAAATGGGGAGTTGCTCATATTTTATCCGATTTTAAGAAGCATCACTGATTTATCCAGCACCTGAAAGATACTTTCTCTAGAAAATCCCGAGTTTACAAGACATCGTTGAATCATTCAAGCATAGGTAATTATAATATGAATTCACAAAGCTCTGCAAAAAGAGGGCAGAAGATGATCATAAGGTGAAGGAGACCAAGGGCGAATGAAGCTGCAGAAGTCATAGACCATTCGCAAGTCCTGCTGAAAGTTTGCCAATTGCGAGATTAAAATGACCAATTTCGTAGTTCAGACGGAATACTCATGGATTACAGACAGCTAGTGGAAAAGATTGCCCTAACTTATGTTCTGGTTTCTTAAACAGCAGCAAGTTCTCACCGTAGTATAAAATTAAAGAATGTGGGTATTTCAGTCTCAGTGGTGGCCCCTTTCGAAATCCGACATGTTGTTTCATGGCATGAAACGCCCAACACTTGGTCCGGAGAAGAATAGATCTAGATGTCTGACAATCTTTCATCAGTCTTCATTAAGGCATTCGTTCGGCTCCTCACAAGCTACCTTTCAAAATTTAAAGTTCTCTTATTCAATTGAAAGCTAGCAGGACCGTGTTGTTTTATTGACTACCACGATATCGACAACTACCGCCCAATCTGCTTACTCTCTGCATCTATCTATATGCTCTTCACTCAAGCCGTCCTCAACGAGATTGACAGAACACTAGGCAAAGGACAGCCGTGTGATCAAACAAGGTTTCGAAAGGAATTCTGTATTACAAATAATTCTCATGATGCTATGACTTGCTGAAATGGTGAGTAGATCGCTCAGTTTCGCTGTTATAGAGGTAAAAATGGTTTTTATTCAAGGAAGTCAGAAACCTTGAAAGCTTTGGATTCATTGCGTAAATCAACTAAAATCCCACAACTTGATAACTGTTTTACCTCTAAAGGCCACTCTTGATAAGGTCGAGCAAAAATGGAATGGGACACCACGAAATTGGGGGCAAAATATAGGTAATTATGCCATCTTTGCTTTGCTGATGACATCGTTCTTATGAAATCAACCAATTTTCAGGTGCAACAAAAGTTCGCCGACGTAGATAGGACTTATGGAGAGATTACCCTTCGACTAAATTTTATGAAAGAATGTAGTTGAAGAACGGATTGGTCTCTGACACCTAATCGGCTCAACGGAATGAGTATTTTTGAATGCAGCAGCTATGTGTGTTTGGGTTATAGAAGATGCGAGCTATTTCGAGAGTTTTCAAAGAGTTGAGGATATAGGGAAGGGCACAAAGAATATTCAAATCCGTGCCCACCTTTAACTCCGCGTTTTCTCCTAACTAATGTGAGCGTCAAAAACCTCGTCGCTACGTACTAGTTTGATAAGTAGGCTTGAGCACCAGTGTTATGGCACACGCATCCGAAAGGGCGACGCTAGGAGTGTCACAGGTCAAGCAAATAACAATCAGAAATGCCATTGTGCATGCCAAAATGTTGAAAATCAAGTCGACAGGAAACGTGATGCGTTAGAATGAGAACTGGTGGGAAAGAGCCATTATCAGTCGCTGGATTCCTTTGCACGAGAAGGCTATGACAGGAAGACGACCGACTTGATGGTCAGAATTCTTTTCGAAGTTCGTGAAAAGAGATATCAGGTTTAGCGATTTCGTATAAGGACCGAAACCAATGGGATAATCTTGTAGGAAGGAGGGACAGTGTACTCTTTTGCTCCATTCATTGGATCACCGAAGGAAGACCAGTTGATACATGCGATATAAAAATTAGTGCTGTCATTTAGGTAGACGTCAATAGCGACGATGTGAGCCCTGCTACTGTGGCGGATTTTGCACAAAAAGTCGTTCCGCGGGTGAGAGCAGACCCGCTCTACTGCTCAACTCCTTCTTGCCTGTCAAATGACGGAGAATCGGTAGAAAACTATTGGTCATCAGTCGAACAAATCAAATTTCATAAAAAATTTTCTCTCATGAAACTATCGAAAATTAAATAGTTCATTAATGAAGCCTGTAGAGTTTCGACTCCTCGATGGTTTTCATGCACAATTTATATTTTCATTTCCTTTTTAAGCTTTAGTATCATTTTATTAAGTCATTTGGAAATTTATGTGATTGCTTACGGTGGGGTTGGTGTTATATTCTAAAGTTATTTTATCAGATGGCAGCGTGGGCACGTCATTTGCATGACGTCTTCTACCTTTACGGCTTGTCCGTCAATGACTCGCTTACAGCGGATCCCATAGGAGGACAAGCAAACGCATCTCTTATAGTCAAATTCGTTAAACGTAATTTCACTGGTAAGATCGTAAATATTCTTATAGTTCTGGCAAAACATCGTCGGAACCGCAGCTTAATAAGCTGGGACGTCCCCGATGTTCACAATTATCATCTGTGACGAATTATGAAACGGTGACTGGCCATAGAGTGACTTCACGATCTTATTATCTAGTCGAGACAGCGAGTGACGAGTTCTAAGCTACACATTAATGTGGTGGAATGTGAAATTGATCTAATCTACGAAATCCGTGCTTTATCTTGAGTGGAAAAGGAGTTCTAAACTTCCGAATTTTGCCGATTAACCCCAAAAAGATCAAAGAAGATACTGATTTCATAGTATCTCAGAATTTTGATTACGAATCAGGATGTTCTCATTAAGGTACCTGTGGCGAGTAGTGGCAGCATTAAACTAACCAGCATTACTGTTTAAACGTTTTGTTTAGAGAGCTTTATCAATGAAACTGGCCAATTCTTTCAGGTCTCACTGGGTTAGTCATGATAAACGAAAACGGAACGCGAGACCCTATATATACAGTGTATGGCTTTGACAAAAGTTATGCACAAGTTGCCTTCATCAACTTCACAATCACTAATGGAACTCCAGTAAGTTAGGACAAAATGTTAGACTGACCAAAAGTAGACGGGAATTCAGGGCTAAGACCATTTTTAAGGTTATGTCAAAAAGCTACGAGGATGAAGCGACATCTCTTTGGCTGACACGAGGCGGCAAACGGTAGGAAGAAAATTTCACTTTTTTGGCTACAAGTTATTGGCCAGTTTATTTCACCATCTGTCACCTTTAAATTCGAGGTATTATTTCTGATCTATGGCTCCACCAATCGTGGATGATGGGAGTTCTTACAGTCGAAAGGCGGAGTCATCTAGACTGATAAATGGTTTGACGTTTCTATCCATGACCAGTTAAGAAGCCCATGTGACGTTTCCATTTAAGTTTAGCTGAGGTAGACTTATGCCATGGCGAAGAATCACAATGTACCTATGGCTAGTGTTTGCTCAAAAGCAGTTTTGAAGAGGCCATCATGCAAAAATTTCGTGCTCCAAATATCCCTTGAGCAAGCGCTACCCACTGGAATAACTATAGAACGCAATAACAACCGAAATAAAACCTTATTGATGTGGTACAGGCAAACTGAACACCCTATAAAGGCTTTATTTATACGTTTTTTTTAGAGAACTGCTTATTGGGCTCCGCTCGCTTAACTAGCAAAAAAAGGGGTATTTTTGTTATAATGCTGTTTTTAAAATTCTGACCAGAAATAACTCGTTGAACTCTGTCTTGGCATAGCCTTACTGCTAGCTTCATGATGGAACTGTTGAACTCGTCCTCATTTTAAACGATCCTTGCTAGAGCACGAGTGTCCGCAGTGCGTTGTACCTTCAGCCATGATGAGTTATTAAACTACTGAGAGAGTTTATTTAGTGATTGTGCATATTTCAGGTTCATCAGAGTTCTCCTTCTTGTTTTGCATAAACAGAAATGGATAAAAAACACTTTATTACCAATTACAGACCGTTGTCCCGGCCCATATGTGGTTACAGTGGAACGGAATGCCCAAAAAGCTTCTGGGACGAGGCGGTCATCTATGTTGCTGTTGGAGTAGCCATAGTTGGAATCTTCTTTTTTGCTTCGACTGCGTTTATCGTCTACTTCATCAGGTAAAATGTGTTTTCCTGAAAATCAGGACAAGGGAGGGGGAAGGGTAAGGGGGAGAGCGAAGTGGTTAGTGATATAATACATCAGGAAGCAAGGTGCTGATTCAACTCCTTCTTCAACGCATTCCTCCAGTCTACACAGTAACGTCTTAGCTCGGCCACGCGAAATGTTCAAAGACCCTTGTGGACGATGAATGTTAGGAAAACGAATTCATTGCAAAAAGTACTGGGATACGCACAGTAGATTGATGAGGGATCATGTAATATAATTATGACATTTTATGAAGAACATTACAAGTGCTTTTTTCGTCTTCGTTTTTACAATAGAGATTAACAACATAACCGACCATAGTTTCCTTAATGAGTTGGAAGCAACGCAACAATTTTTTCGTCGTATAACCCACATTAAATTGTGGGTTGGCGATTTTTATTATTATTATTTGGCACTTGCATACTAGGTCACGTGCGGCGCAGTGGTTGGGGGCGCCCTGCAACACACAAGTGGAATCGATCCACGTGCCTATGGCCCGCCAAGCCTTCCATCTCTCGAGGATCGGCAAATCAGTACCAAACTAGGATAGGATAGAGGATAGCAGCACTGGATCGATACATCGGCAGGCCACCGCGAGTCATTGTAAAGGCCAGATATGCATTCAATCACCTCCAAACGATGTTTAATGAAGTCGAATACATGGCGCATTCCTCAGGCATTGATTAACACCGATAGCGTTGTCCTTTTTATCCTTTTATCAGTAGTCTGTTAAGAACTTAGCATTCTTTCGATCAAAATGGATGATAAGCTTTTTTATCTCATGAGAATTCTTTTATAGAATGCGCAGGCAAGAAGAGGAACAGCAGCGCTTACTGTGGCAGATTCCATATTTGAAGTTGATGAAGCCGTCGGACACTGTAAGCACCTCACGAATCTTACCATCAACTGGTGGACAATAGAATTTTGGAATAAAATTGAGTACCCATTATTGATAAGTACTAAGTTATAGCCACAACGTTAATTTTTCGTTTGCCGCCTAGTACCATTTTTCACGGCAGGGTATGATGTGAATTACAACCAATATGATGCTGAGACATTTGCAAAACTTGGAATGCAGGTCAGATCAAACCGCGATTATCCTTTTCGGGGGCTCAAATGTTACGCATGGAACCACTGAGGCCTTTGCTTTGCCACTCTCTCCGCCAATTTTCGACTTAACGGCGCCATCAGCAATCATGCGTCAACGAGAATGATTTGGGGGCAAAAATCAGCATTGAACCTAAATTAAAACTGTGTAGTAAGTTTTCAGCGCTTCCTGCTTCTTCAGTGCTTAGAAAAGTCAAATTCATAGTCCAAACGGAAAAAATTCAATACTTAAATTCTTTTTCCTTTAATTTTTCAACCTCGAAAATCTTGATAACAACATGGTCGTGGGGCCAATTTCCTTTTGATTGAGAAAGGATGGTGACTCCGTGTGGTGACGTCTTACGCAAACGTCGCAGCGTGCAGTTCTTTGAGCGTTGTGGGCAAATTTTCGCAGAGCAGCATCAAAGCGGATGATGTGCTGGAAGCCAGAAATTCCTTCTAGATGGGGGCCGTTGAAATTAGGTTTAAGTATCAAGTTAAGTCATCTTGAGATGATTCACTTTGTTACACACTGTAGTTCTATAGCAAGGATAATCCATTGCTATGGCGACGATTTAAACTGTAAAACTTG
>MQTX01000108.1:579309-640993 GCA_009735665.1 Angiostrongylus cantonensis | reverse complement strand
TATATATATATATATGTATATAGGAGTTGAGTATTTCCTGAGTGCCGGCACTAAATTCTAAAAGTTATTTCAGCGTGAACTACAGAAAGAAAGCAAGCGTTCGCTTCAATCAGGACCATCAGTGACGACGGGCGACTCGAGATTTTCATCACAAGACAATTTCGAACCATACGAAGTCTACTTTCTCGACAAAGAATCTGTCCTAACAATCAAGTACCCCATCACGGCACTGACACGAGAGGACTACCTGAACTTTTCCAAGGTTTCTTAATAGCAGCGCCAACATATGTGCGCTTGGCTTACCTTCTCGAACTATACGAGATTATCGGTAACCTCTTGGATGCCAACTCTAAAATGAAAGGCGAGATGAGCGTTAGAATAACAAGCAGAGATTTGAGAACTAGAGGGTATCACCATTAGTTGACGATAATATGAATCTATAATTAACCACTATTAATTGACGACAATTTAAAACTCAGGAACTAACTCACAAAAACTGGGAAACAAGAGCCTTTACTCCAATTTGTTTCGACAATGAAATTTTGCGTGATCTTCGTTGTTTTCTTGCAAACTCTCCTCGTAATGCACATCTGCTTTAGTTGAGAAACCTTCAGCAAGAAAGCTTACATCGCTTTCTTGGTCTATCCATTGACGGTCCCGAATACGTAACCATCTGGAGACTATGTTCCAGAGGAACCCTCCAGGTTATATTCAATCCTCTTGTCACTTTTTTCCAAAATTAATTTTTGTTTGTTTCAGAAAATTATATTCAGAGGGTCATTATGGTTCGATCCATTTTTTATGTTCTGCATTATGAGGGACATTGCTCAGGTGACAAGTGACTTCCGAAATCGCTTGTAAAATTCTTAAATTTCAATGCTGTCACAGGGCCTTCGATTTCTACACAGCTCATTCATTGAGTCCCATGGTCGCCTAAGCTCGGAATGTTGTCTGGTTAATGAAAGTTGGCAAGTAATGTTGTCAGATTACGGCACTTCATCGCTTCAAGAAGAGAACCACCGAAAAAAGAAGCGTATGGAAACTTTTCCATAATTTGCTAAATATTCTAAAGAATTATTTTATTAAAAAGAGAAAAAGTCTTAAAAATTATGCCAGAGAAGTATAAATGGTACTACGGATTCTGTGCTGCAGTCGACAACGTTCTCCACAGGATTGGACAAAGATGCAACACTGGAGCAAAGTCAATTTTTCATCGAGAAACGTTTACTAATTTTTTTATGCCCAGCATACACATAGGGTCATCCCGTAAAAGGCTTTTAATCCTGGCAGAATTCCAGCAAAAGGGTTCGGAAGTGGACATTTTCCATTGGACATATCCTAGCTTAGAGTAAAACAGTATGAGTTCATAATTTGGCCACAATCATAGGAGGCGACACCTGCATTCTAGATACGTGAGGTTTTGCCGTTATTAAATACGATAAACAGAATTTTTTCCATTTGAAAAATGATTATCTCCTAGTCGCTTTCATTGCAGTTGGAGCAGTGTGCTTCAAATGAGACGTGTTTATACAAACTTTAAAGCTAAAAGTGGAGGTTATTGCTTTCAAAATACTGTACTATGTTAACCACTAACACTTTTGCTATATTAAGGATTTCTATGGACGGCTCCTGAACTTCTTCGAGGTTCAGCAGGCGATACTCCAACTTGCTCTAAGGCAGGAGATATTTACTCCTATGCCATTATTTCATCGGAAGTAATCACGCGAAAACCCCCTTGGAATTATCAAGAACGAGAAGAAAGCTTAGATGGTTAGCCTTCCTATCTTTAGTCCCATAATGTTAATTCATGGCTGAACTTTATTCCACCGTAATAATGTGTTTCAGAACTACTGTACATGATCAAAAGGGGCGGACATGCTCCTATACGTCCAGATCTCAGCACCGATGGCGAAATCAACTCGGCTCACGAGACTCTTTCTTTGGATGTTAAAATAGAGCTCTTATCTCTATACTGGATGCAACTATTTGTTGGACGCAAACTTTTTGTACCGTACCCACACCGGACTTTCTAAATATCGGAAATTATTTTACTAGTCATAGATGACTTTATTAAAACTGTACATTTTTAATATGGTTAATTTCATTCAGAAATTATTTTATTGCAGGTCCTTGTGTAGCCGGCGTTGTTGGGTTGAGCATGCCCCGATACTGCCTCTTTGGTGACACCGTGAACACCGCCTCGAGGATGGAAAGTAACGGAAAGGGTGAAAGAATAGTTCTTGTAACTAAATGTCAGGCTCTTATAAAAGAATGTCACTCTGGTTCTTGTGAGCCAACGCTTTCAGTAAAGGACAACTGCAAAAAAAAATTGCATTTCACTTGCTACATTTTACTTGCTAATTTGTAAAAATGGAAAAATTTACACAATCTTCGCAGCCAGTTGAGAAATTTCTCCATCCCCTCTCTGGTGGTTTTCGAGTTCAGTGCATTCATGCTAATGTACTGATACCTCATGTTTAGCACATTTTCGGTGACATCGCTTAAGGAAAATGGTAAAGCATCGCATCCGTCTACCATATCTTTGCATAATTTGTCTTGGTAGCGACGATCACTACTGTCATATATCTTATAATTTCTGGCTTCCAATTGAATCGTATGTGTTTCTTACGAATTTCAGCTGATCTTCAGTTTGACATGCTAGGATTTTTTGTACTGTTCCCACAACACTGTTCTACCCTCCAGTACAATGAACAAATACCATACCACTTCGAAGAAAATGCGATGAATAGACACTAATGGATTTCTTCGAACGATTAGCGAGAAGAAGCCTTTCAGCAGCAGAACAGTTTAACGCTTGAGGTTCCGACAACGGCCGCATTTAAAATTTGAAATTTTAAACTGACTTATCTCCAATCTCAACTTTTTCACTTACTGCGTATTATAATCTTTCATGACAGGGCATTAGTGAAAAAACCACAATGATGCCGAGATATTTGCAAAATTCCGAGTCCCAGCTGTCTGCAGTGGGGAACGAAAGCGCTATTACCCTTTTCGGGGAAGAAGCAAAAGACCCATATGGTGTGGTGGTGAACGAGTTGGCCCCCGGTAGCGCGTTTGATCCCCACCGCAGGCACCTGCGATCCGGAGTTTTGCAAGCATCTCAGCATCGTTGTTGTTGTTTCACACGTAATACCCTGCCTGAGAAATTATAATAGGCGTTGAGTAAAAAAGTTAACATTGTGATTTCGACTACAGCCTGTGCCTCAGAGAATGAAAGCAGTTGAGCAATCGGTATTTCGTCCATTATATCACGATGATATTCCTGTTGATGAATGCTCCAGAGCTGCCGGGATTTCGTTTGCTACTTTGAAGATTCCTGTATCGCTTTCATTCCTCTTCCAATTTTACTTCTACAGAACTGCGAGAACCAAAAGACAACACTGAAGAAAAATGCTCACCCTCCAATAGATACAGCAAAGCTCGCCCTAAGCCGATCAAGTTCTGTTTCAGATGTATTTTGCTTTTCCAAAACTATCAGCAGATTATGAAAAGTCAGCTTCGGATTCCTAAGTGTATAGAAATCTTCGTGATGCAGTTTTAATTTGATATTTGCAGTACTCGGATTGAAATATGCTCACTCGCTGATGTTATAGGTGTGTAGAAAAATACTCCATAACCATGGAAGACGGTATATATTGCCTCCTGGTTATTCAACAACGCGTAAATTTTTTTTCATTGCAGAAGCGTTTATATCATTGTATAGTTCGGCAATTTGTTTTTCTTCTGCCTGCAAATGCTGTATGTAAAAAGCAGCATGCCCAGTGGGTTCTGTCCACCCTAGAGATTCGCTGAGAATCGTATCTTTCTTCCAGTTTTCCCAAAGAATTCTGAGCATTGGGCCATCTAGTCATCCTGCCCTGGGTTCGAGATTTCAAAGAATCTGGTCGGTTACTGCTCTTGTCCATTAGTTGCCCGTTCTGACGCATTGCTTGTTTGGCGCACCTGATTTCCGACATCTTGGCTTATAAAACAGCTCTCTGTAGGAGAAAGTGTCAAGCTACCCATGAATATATCCAGCCCCTCCTTCCCCCTGGTTCACAACTCAGCAAGCTATACATGATACCAAGCGCTAAACACAGTAAAATAAGTGGGCCTCATTCTTCTGAACCGAAGGAGCCCCAGATAAGGCAGCGTGGGTAGCACTAGTGCCGAGAGGCTGCTATTATAAAATCTCAGACGCATTCTAGGCTGGCTAAATCGCAAAAGGCTAAGTTCCCTACAGTGCACGCACAATTGCATCTGAATCATCGGTAAAAGTGTTGATCATGAAGGCAAGAAGGATAAGGTATGACATCATCGGATTGGCTGAAACAAGAAGACGCCACCCTTGCAATGCTATCTATGACACTGAAGAAGAATCTCTCAGTTTCGTCTGTCTCTCAGCTAGTTCTATCGAGTCTGTAGACACCATAGACGCCTGCGATCCAGAGTTTTGCAAATATCTCAACTTCATTAAAGTTATATTTTGCAGTATACCCTGCCATTAAAAAGAGTAGGCAGTAGACAAAAACGGTTAAGATTTCACGAAGACGATGTTCATGAGGAATGGACTGGTTTTATTACTCACCCATACACGCTCAGCGGTTCGAATATCTTGCAGCGTTCCAGCTACATCTAGGAAACTCAACATGATAAATGACTTAGCTTCAGAATCGAAACATTTTTCACCTCACGATTCTTCCTGCCTTAATGTATGCATCAGAGGTCACGACGCAAGCAGGACTAAAGATCACTCAGAATTATTGAAAGTGCAGTGCTAAGACGATGATAGGAGTATCCCATGTCACTCAAATGAGAGGAGGGGTCTAACTAACATCAAATGTCAAGAACCAGAGACGCCGTTCTATACGAAAAACTGTCGAAGATGGGCCGGACACGAAGTGCATATGAACGACAACCGACGGATGAAAGCCGTCAGTGACTGGATTCCTCGAGGTGTTACACGTACTCCAGGAAGACCATCGACCTGATAGTCAGAGTTCTTCACGATAATCCTACAAGTAAGGTAAGAAGCTAAAGGAATCCTCAGAGCGAGAGGAACCCATTGGAGTACTCATGCATGCGATGGGGAAAAATGGAAGATTTACTGCCGCCTGCATCAGTCACTCGATGATCAGCGGGATAACGGATGGTAAAGGTCGTGATATGATTTCTATAAGTCGCTTCGATATCATCTAGAGTTTTTCGTGCTGCTTTTTTAATGAGTGCTAAACAAAGCTGAAAGACGTGGACACCTCTCCTTTGGTAATTAACATCGAAATTGAACATTAGCTACTGAGAAGTGTCCATGAAACATCGCTCGAGAAAACACGACACATGTGTTGCGTCCCCCACCTATCCAGTTATATATATATATATATATATATATGCATACATATGTATGTATACGTGCGCCACAGAGTTCTTAATACTTATTTCATTGAAAAGCTAACACTAGGTTGTTACAAATAATTTGTTCGTTTAACGTTTCGACGTCTTCGTCTTTTTGAGAGCAGATGATCAGGGTCGAAGCTCACAGTCATCCGTGTTCTTTAGGTGCCATCTTCGTCCTTGTATCGAGTCGAATTTTTCTTCAGGGAAGCACCGCTCGATTTAGGTAACCTTAACCGGCAGCGCTCTTTTGCACAGGACGATTGTTGTTAATAAAAACTATACGTTGATGATAATTTTTCTTGACGCCAATTCGAGAAGACGAACGACTGTGGACAACGACTTGGACTATCGGCTCTGAGGAACACGAGAGCGCCGAAACGTTGGCCGAGTAAATCTCTTTGTCAACGGTGTTGGCTTGATTATCTAAGAACCTATTAATTATTACCACCGAACTTAAATGACGGTCGGCTTGAAAATTATTGTTTAAATGTTATTAATGTTGTGGATGAACTGGTGAGTGTTGATTTAATTTCAGTGTGTGCGCTAAAAAATTAAACGTTGATTATGTGCACAAACCACAAATAATTCCTCGACATAATCTGAGTTTTGGCAGCCATCTATATTTTGGAACATTTCAGCTGGCCATATCCATCTCTCGAAGGATTCGCGTGATTTGCTCGACAACCATTTTCATAACGTGTACGAAGTTCGATCAAGAGGAGAAGTGATCATAAAGGTTAGCACATCCGATTTGGCCTGTAACTTCCACTTGTTTAATCTTTAAAACTGAAGGCTTTCTGAAGGCCTTAGAATACCTAGTTTACAATGCAGTCTCTCTTCCCCTTTTAAGATGGAACGAAAAGCGTTCTCTAGGAATTTTTTGAGAACTTTGCACTGTTTTCTAGTTAAGCTGTATTATACGTTACCATACTTTACTGTTGACATTAGTGACCCGGCGAGCTACCAGTACTAATTGGAATTTTGCTTTTCACTCTTGAACCTTCATAAACATGTTCATATGGTGTTGAGCTTCAATACCGTGAGGCCGTGTAATTTCAGGGAAAGGGTGTCATGGAAACGTTCTGGTTGATAGGCCGACAGGGCTCCTCGACGACCCCATTCGTTGAGGGAAAAGAAGAAGTCCAACAATCTGTTGAACCTATCAAAGCACCAGATTCTACGGATTTAATTGTTAAGAGCGGACCCATACGCGCTACCGACGAACCGAACTCTTTTACACACACTGACAACGAATTGAACACCATGTATAGAACTTATATGCGTAGTGATACACTAGAAGCTTCATAACTTTTCGTTTCAGCTTCGTACCACGCTTGTTTTTGTACTCTTTTGTTCCTTTTCGGTCGAATATCTTATGTCGCTAAAAGTTTTGCACGGTACACTGTGACCGAAGAGGCCAGTGGACCTAAAAGCTATCCAGTTGTATAAAGCTTTGTTATATGTTTTCAAAACGGCTCCAGCTTAACTCAGATTCCACATCCACTACATTCGTTGCCAGAATTCCACCAAGAACTTGAAAGTACTACGCTTCTGGCTTTGCATTTACACTGTTTTATCTGAATATCTTGGACCTTACACTTGCCCTGTAGCTTACGCTGCTCGACAAGGCGGCTTTTTCAAGGCGTTTTATGAGCTGCTATTAATCGAGGAAACCTATGCTTGCTTTCGCAGTCAAGAAATTGGCCGAATTTCCTTGCATTTAATAAATCACCAGATAATTTAATAGGTCACAACCACAGTGATTCTGAGATCTCCTCAAACCTCTGAATCTCTGGGCCAGCTTCCATCTCGCGATTTCCTTTTCTGCTGGTTCACGCGTTACCCATCGCACTACTAACGGATCTGATTTGCTATTCTCTCAGACAGTTTCTTATCCTAGCGGTGCTGTCAGCAATAAGATAACAGTCTCTCACAATAGCTAACTTTCCTTACAATATCCGCTAGAAAATGATGTCTATTTATTTAGAACGAGTACTAGCTCCTTATTTTTAGCAGCCAAGGTTGACTCAATGCTAATCATTTTGAGAAATACATACATAAGGGTGCTGAGTTATGGGAAAGCTCAGAGCCTCAGGAGGACTTGCTTTACATATTACGTATGAGATTCGAACTCTCCACGATGCTTAACTAGACGTCCACCATGGATGACGATTGACGATTGAAATGCAAAGTAGCGAATGGGAAATCTACAGTGGTCTGCACAACTTTAAGCCACCCCAAAGTCACTGTGTTAGCTCGATACGCATTCAATCACCTCTAAGGTGCTTGATAAAGTGGGGATGCATAGCGCTTCCTTCTTTTCCTTTTTTTCTCGTTAAAATAACTCTTAAAGAAGCAAATAACTTACAAAGGACTAATTTATAAAGAAAAATCTAAAGGGGAAAAATTTATGAAGGAATGCAACTACATGAATCCCAATTGTTACGAACACGTTGTTGGTTCGACCCCACTTCGAAATCACTGAGCATCTCATCCATCCGATGTCGAAGAATTGATAGCGAACTTGTCTGGGAAAAAGGCACTCTCTGCTATGCAAGTGGGAACGCTTTACCATGGCCATCTCGGGACTCCAGGAATCTACTCGACCAGCATTCATCGATATTCAAGACGCAAGGAAAATCCTCATAAGAACGTTTTATTTTTTTTTGTAAAAAATAAAAAATGAAATTTTAAAAACTGACTCTCCTTAAACGTCGGTATGGCTAATTAACATGTATTTTTTCATCGATAAGCTAACACGAGATTGACAAATTCGGCCAACGTTCCGACGTCTTCCTCTTGCTCAGAGCAGATGATGGGAGTCGATGGTCCACAGTCGTTCGTGGCCTCTTCGACAACGAAGACACCATAACAACAGTACGAACGACTGTTGACCACCAACTCTGATCATCGGTCTGAGAAAGACGAAAACTTCGAAATGTTAGCCAAATAATGTTATTTATCAATCTAGTGTTAGATTATCAAAAAACGATGCGTGTTTAAAAAGGTTTCCAAAACAGCCAAGAATCGCTGTCGAAACCCTGCTGGCTTAACTGATTGGACCTCATCCAGCAACCTTAATGTGCACGACAGGATAATCTTTGTGAAGATAGTGTGGAGTGTACTCAGTTAGCATATCGAGCAACATTTATGAAAATCCTGACCATCACCCTTCTTTGCCAAGATGACCGCACCCGACATCCTCCAGTGGTTTTGGGTTTTCATCTTTTCACGATAGAATATCACAAGAATTGCAAGAAGTACATGTAAATTATGGCTTCCACCTTTGAAAAAGTCTGCGATAATAACATGAGGTGCTGGAGCTGGGCCTTATTCATACTTTCTATCAAAATTCGAACCGCAGTGGAAATAATTCCAATTTTTTTTCTCCAGCGGAAATTTTAGGGCCCTGGACAAAAATTGTGGCACGGAAGAGGTTGGTGTAAAAGTTCTCCGCTGTCAACGCCATATCATGACAGAAGGTCTAATGGTCCCTTTCTCGCTCGTTAGTGCTCAAGACAACAAAACGCTACAGTCGTGCCCCAAAAGAATTTCTTCCAACTGGTTTTTTTTGTGTTTTTTCGAACAGTTCCTTTCTTATGTATCGCTGCTAGCCCACCTTCATAGTTACTACGCAACTGGCGTTTATTGCTAGCCGTGATAAAATTGCTGGAGCAGGAATAGGCTTCGGCTTCATGCCATTCCTAAGTAGTGGTGGAGATACTTGATATTCTTGGTTAATGAACTAAGGTCAATTTGCCATAACTTCAAACTCCTTCCATCAACCGCACGTAATGTTCAGCTGGGTCCTCCCCAGTCACACTTGAAGACTCGGAATATTCTCGTTATATACTGCTTAAATTTTTCTTCATGGTTGATGAAATTAATTCTTTTCCGGCTTTTGCCCGAATCGAACCTTCGTGCGAAGAAGGCCATGAACAGACTCAATGCTAAATAATTAGACTATCGATGTATCAGGTCAATGTTGGTATTCTTTTTGGCAAATCTGATACCAAGTTGTCGATACAGGAAGAATGGAGGGAACGGCGATTCCGGGGCAGGGAATTAAACAAACAATTGACCATGTGTCTACTGCAGGGAAACAATCCGCTAATTGTCCAAGTGTTTATAACGTTCTAACAGTTATAAATTGCATTTTGAAGCGACTTGCCTTTCACATCTAGTGTGCAGATCCCAACATTTCTCGCTCTCCATGTGCTTCCTCACATTCGCCATCCATGAAGGACTTCAAACTTTCCACGTGTAGCATCGGCTGCTGCTTGAGCACTTTTTCTTTGATTAGGATTGTCGTTGAATGCTGGTCAAACAGTTTCTCCCGATAGCTGGTATCCATTCAATCACCTACAAACTATGCTTAATGAAGTCAAATATATGGCGCATCCCTAAGGGATTAATCAACGCCGAGAGCTTCATCCTTCATCTTTTTTAACATCTTTTTCTAGAGATAACCAGAGTTTCACCGACATTTCTTTCCATTAACTCCCGTCCCTTGCACGGAAATGTGCATAGTGTCGGTTTTACACCCATTTCCTTTAAATTTTTGAACGACGCTGATGCTACATTAAATGTTTGCCTCCTGAAAACAGAAAAATGATTGAAATTGAAACGTATGGAAAGTAGGCTACTAGAATTAGAAGATCGATGTAAGAGGCTTCCATGGTGCGGCTTCGTGTTTAATTATATTTTGAAAGTCGGAGAATCCCTCAGCTGTCGAACCACCTCACGTATAGGAAGAGCACCATATTCGTATGATTTTCTTTGGGCTTGTATTTTTATTTCCACTTGCTTTCTCACAACAGAAGAAAACGGTAAGCGTACTTTTTTCTTTTAATATAGTTAGAAAGTTTTATACTTTTAGTAAAAACGCACTAGTGTCTAAATCATTGAGTGAAAATATTTGCGAAAATAATAATTCTTGTTTCTAAATTACAACTATCGAGCTCCTGAAAAAGAAGATATTGAAGCTACATTTCGTATTCGAAATTCTAAACCAAAGCAGCACTGACTTAGTTGTTAGGTCCGTCTTCACTGCTGTCGCAATCCCCAGCTCGATAGCTAATCGTTTCTCTCTCGCTCAATGGTCGTCCACGGTTGTGGTCTTCTCCGAACAAGACGATGTCCGCGATGTCCATTTCAAACTCCTAAAATCGTTTTCATCTGCGAATGCAGATGGTTGACGTTAGCTATGAATTCGTCCACTCAATGCTTAGGAGCTCTTCCAGAGGACGCTTGAATTTTCTGAGTCCACTCTACTGCTCCTTTGGTTCATCTGTCCTTTTTTCTTCTTATTGTGTGACCAGCTTCTCTGTGTTTTTCTGCAGATGTGTATTTTCCTGGATCCTGAAAGTCGGATAGGTTTTAAAGAACTGGGCTCGCATCCTGGTTAGATATTGTGCGTGCGGATTATATTTCGGAAGACTTTGTTGAAGCGCTCGGTGAGTAATGCACATCATTCTTGACGTGATTGAAGAATAAGCAAGTCTTGGCTTCGTAAGAGACTACTGGAAGGATTGTTGAATCAAAAAGGTGAGTCGAATTTTTTGGTCATTCCGTTGGCCGATGGCTTGTTAGAAGGGCTAGCATGTGGCCCATGCTGCTTTTCTTCTTCTGTCTAGTTCCTCCTCCGTGTTGTTCTCCATGTTTACTAAACGCTCAAGGTACAAGCACGAGGTGGTATTTGTAGTCGGACAACAATCCACCTCTATTTATTCGCTTTCGCACCCTGGGTTTCTCCTAAACTGAACTGCACTGGCTCTTTCTATTTATGTGCAGTCCAATCTTCTCCCGACTTTGTCGAGTTCATTCAGCATCGCTTTGGTGCTCCCTGAAAAGGTGCCGACGTCTAGGCGAAACGAAAATTTGGTAGGAATTTTCCATTAGTACATATGCCCTTCTCTCCCAATTGAGTGATTTCATTGTCTACTTCAATGCAGCAAAAAATGGCTTTCCCGTTATTATGTCGATTTCTCGAACCCCTTTTCTGATGACTATGATGAGGGGTTAAAGAAGCTGTATATTTGCGCTGCACTTCCGATAACAGTCGCGTAGAACTCTTACGTGAGACGTGGGCTTTCCTTGGTCGACGAGCGCTATAGGATTACAACGCTGTCAAATATTTGACAAATAAAACAAGAGAAGCAAATTTCGAAGATTGATTGCACGAAATTCCAGAATTCGAAGAGTATTAAAAGACGACTTTGAGCCTGTGAAGTCTTCGATAAAATGGCTTCCAACACCACTCAATATACCGCGATTTGACACAAAATCGCCTATGCAATGCTGCTTTTATGCTTTTTTTTCATGTTTTTTTTCCATCCGGTGGTATTTTTGCCAACAAGAAAATTGGAATAAATGTTAACACCCACTTCAAAAAGGAGCTTTCGACGTGGCTTCCAGGTGAAAGTTGGAATTGCGGCCGTAGAGGAGGTACTGCCATCATTCATCGGGTTTTCCCGGAGTGGTGGTGCAATTGGCATAGCGATGGATCGAATGCAGTTGGAAGGTGTAATACATGGTATTGATTTCAAGTGAGCTCTAATTCAGTTTTGTTTTACTTTTTATTTAGAATGTTGCTATGGTAGAAGACTCTGTAAATTCTGCAAACTGTATGCGTTGATTTGGCTCTACTTGATGCCGAAAATGTGCCTGAAATCTTTAACATCCTAAAGTTTCAAAAGTTTGAAGCAGATATTTTACAGTATAATGTATCTGTGTTTTAAATACTATCCAGCGCTTATAAAGCTTAAAATTTCACAAACTTCACGTGTAGTAAAGCCAGAGAGGACCTCACGCAGCCTGGTGGTGCAGACGCTATCATGTAGCATTTCCTGCTTCACTCATATCCTAACTTAACACCAAGTCATCGTTAGTGTCCAAACTTGGCTAACTGAGCTTCTCTTATTCAATGCTACTGAAATTGTAATAAGGCAGAAAATAAAATATTTGTACAATGGCATGACTATCAGCATTATCAAAATGTGAAGGTAATATGAAAACAACAGAGTTGTACTAACTAGAAAGAAGAGGCGTTGCAAAACGGTAACATGTTATAGAAACAGCACTACCAGACGAAGAAAGAGTGGCTGACTATTGTCAGCAGTCTTTCCATACTGTGTCGTTCGGGAAAGCCGAAACTGCTACAGTTGCAAGGTCGCCGAGTAAAGATCAGATGAAAATGATACCTATTAAGCCACCCTGCTTGAGATGCAATCTTGTTTCGAACTGAACACTGGCAAATCTGTCATAACGTTGCAAGGACTCTTCATATAAGCCACAACAAAATCCAACAAAGACTCCCGTTATTCTCGTTCTTTTGTCATTTGCTGAAATTGCTCTTAAAACATATCTTATCACTCGTTTTGAAAAATAATTCATGGGATCAAAAACGAAGCAATTCTTTATAGTCTTTTAAAGCAAGCATGAGGTGGCACTCCATTCTTTGTTACGGTAAAGCTTACGTTTTTGCTGATTTCGCCTTCATTGGAGCCTGGAAAGGTCAACTTATTAAGCAATTACGCTTTGCACATAGATGGTTGCAAATTAAATAGACGATACAAGCGGTTGCAAACTTGGCTTTCGCCAAGTTATCTGGAGCGGACGTTTTTAAACGGCCTTTTATACTGCAGTTATTTTATTTGAGATGAAGAGCAGGATAAACGGGACCTTACTATCACTAGATTTGTCGCTCAGGGGCGCGGTTTTTCCTCTGCGCCTATCCCGCTACAGTTTCGCAACCACTGGAAATATTTTCCGCACCAGACTTTTCTTCTGCTCTCTTTCTGTGCACACGATATTGGCTGTTCTAAAAGTGTTTCTTATGGGCACCCTTTTTTGTGATGGGTGCGAGGCGCAATAGTGATTAAGGACTTTTAAAATTAAAAAAATGAAAATTTAATCGTTTAGTGAACTTTTCTTGAATTTATCGCTTTAAAAAAACTCTCACTTAGCGTTTTGCACTTTCGTTTAGAAGAAAAGATGGAGGTCCTTATTTGTGACATAAATGCGCTAGAAGTTCTGGGTAAACAACTTTAGCTTCATTTCTGCGAATACTCACAGCCACAATTTGGATCGACCAGCATGAGAACTCCAATACCCTTTAACATGAAGACAAAAATTACTTTATTATTCCACCAGCACATCAGTATGATTAACGAGGGCTTTACTAAACCTTCTACGCAGTTAGTTCTCATAAATCCTGTAGCTGTGAGATTTAATTTCCAGCCATTTCGTTCTCTAGCGATGGTCATCAGTAGGGCTAGCGTTTTTCGTCCATATTGAAAGCTATGAGCGTCGTTTCGTGGGCCAAAATTTTTATCCGAAGATTAGCTGCCAAATTAAGCTCACTCTTATTTCTCACATCACAAAAAATTCGAAATCCGGTTTTCCTATTCTATCGATAGTTTTCAGGGCGCGTGTGGCGCAGTGGTTGCACGCGCCATTGCGCCCTGAAAACTATCGATACAATAGGAAAACTGCACGTGGAATCGACTCCTGCGCCCATGGCCCACCAAGCCTTCTATCCCTCCGGGGTCGGCAAATTGGTACCAGACTTGTCTGGGAGAATAGCAGCATTGGTTCGATAAATCGATGGGCCACTGCAAGTGGTCATTATTTATAAAAGCCAGATATGCATTCAGCCACCTCCAACGATACTTAATGAAGTCGAATGCACGGCGCACTCTTAGGGATTGATCAACGCCGAGAGCTTTATCCTTTATCCTTTTTATGGATAGTTTTCACATGGATGAAAGGAGGGTCACATTGTTCTCCTTCGTTTCCGTCGCTCCATCCAGAACTGCTACGCTTTTGACTACGTTTCTTAACAAGGACAATTAATTTGTGGCTTGCGTGGTATTATTTTTCGGTTATTCTAGGTTAAAATATGATTTTTCTAGTTTTCCTCATTTCTAAAAAGCATGGGATCATTTGACATCTAGAAGTTAAAATTTTTCATCTCTGGGCCGTCTAAGAAGGTTATTTGGTTTTTTTTTTGTATAAAAGGGCATCACTGAATGAGTGTGCCTCATTCGAGGAGATGGACGGCTGAGGAAGGCCTGACTCGACACGAAGGTGAAGCCACCAGATCGAGACGAATAGCAAGCATTTACCATTGACTCAGATCATCGGCTCTGATGAAGACGAAGACGTCGAAACGTTAGCCGAAAATAAATATAGTTATCAACATCGTGTAAGCTGATCAAAGAAAGAATTCATATTGATTAAGCACACCGAGGTTCAAGGAAAGTCGGTTTCTAAGTATTTCATTTTTAATTCCAGAAATTGATTTACCCAGTTTGCCAGCTATTTGAAAGCTTTTCAAGGTTTTTTGTAAACTACACGGAATGTGATGCTGATAAAGCTGTTGATGTCGCAATCGAGTTCATGAGGAAGAAGAATGTCGACGTCGTAGTCGCTCCGCCATGTCCGACACGTCAGTGATTGTATTTTTTCTCACTGCACTGTGATTTTTCATACAGTCACATCAAATTCAAAAAGAGCACGTTACTGTATAAGTAAAAGACGTTGTCGTTGTCGTGGTTAATGTTGGTTTTATCTAAACTCTTAAAGCGCTAATGAAACTTATTCAGCGGCAAAAATGATGGCACATCTATCGACATTCTATAAAAAGACTCTTCTCGGATGGGGTTTTCTGACGGATCCTGAGCTTAGTGACGCAACAACTTTTCCATATACCACGAAAGTTATTCCTGATTCATCCACGTAAGTTATTGATCTCTTATCAAGACTTGTAAATGAATATTTTTTAATCACCCACTGTCGGGGTGTTATTCAAAAACAACTCTTCCAGGTTCTTTCATAAATATACGCTCACCGCAGTTTCCACGTGTCAATAAACAGATTTTAATTCGTGGTTTCTTCTCTATTAGTAGAATAGAACCTCATCATGAGGCCTTTCAAGAGTATTTCGCATTCACTACATGATCGAGAGTATACAGGTCCTTCAAATTTAAAACAGTATATTTTTTTCGCAGTGAATTTCATAGAAACAAAAGTCAAAAAAACCACAGGTCTTTGCCAATGTGCCAATTGTCCTTGCCTATCCTCAATTAAATGCTGGTTTCCTTTTTTGGAGCTCTAAAACGTTTTTACTCTATTTCTTCATCGAGGCTCGTATTCTAAGCGACTGAAGCAGATGAGCAAACACGACATGGTGCAGCGACAAGCGATACGAAGCTCCAACGTGTTATTAGGCCTACACTTTCAATTTCTGGAAAGAATATAGATTCCTCTAAATATTTTCCGTTGATGGTATGCACATTTTCGACGGCGCTATCGGAAATTGTCTTCGCCTTTGATCCGGTCTCTTCTTCAGATACTTGACGGGTAGATTCTTCATTTTAGGAGCGTACATGTGTGATCTCTATCAGTCATAATATGCAAGGCATTCTTTTAGAGTGGACTTCTGGTGAACCTCTGCCCTTCAACAGATTTTTTTTCTTTGCTATTCGCTTTGCTTTTCATATTTCATTGACTTTAGAACAGACTTCTAGTGGGCTTGCAGTCTCAAATGATTTGTTTTTCTATTCTTTGTATTGTTTTGCCGAGTTCTTTGGTAATTCTTGATAGGAGTTGCATTGTCAACAACTACAGCAGGCTGCGATTACAGAATTCTCCACAACTGAAAGTGTGAAAGGTCGATGGAAAGACGTTCGCAGCAGACTATGTGACATTGCTTTTGTTTCCTAGAGGCATCCACTTTTCAGTTGCCAGTGCTGACTGATCTCGTTTTACCAATCTCATCGGGTTGTGTGAAATCGCATTACCGCCATCCTCCGTCTTCGAAACATGAGCCAAAAAAATCACTATCATCAATTGGTACGGACAGTTAGAGTACGAATAAATCGTCAAAAAACTCAGCTTATATAAATCCACTGTAAAGTCGATAATAACTTAGAAGGATCCTAAATATGAGGGTCACATCTTACTGTACACAAGAGCGTCCACTGAAAGTGAAAAGCGACATGACAAGGTTGAATTGTGCAGAGAAACAACTGTACATGGGCGGTCCGACCTCTCAAAGAAGCCATCTATCAGTTTCCTGACGCAACAATCTACAGTTCTCAGCTTATTTAGTAACTTTCCTAGTGTTTTGATAGTAGACCTGAGTTGTTGGCATTCTAATGACGCACTGCCTACACAGCGGTTGAACAATTTTCCCTCAAATATATTCAGCACACGTAAGTTCAACCCGTCCGGACTGCGCACTTCACCTCTTCAAACGTCACCTCAACTTCGAGAACAAAAGGAGTGAACGTTGCAAACGAAACATGGACGAGCCAGCCGTCTATTGAGAAAATCCGATTGCAGATTAATTAGAAAAAAACAGAGAAGAGAACCGAACAGCAATCATAGAAGTAGCACAAGGCGATGCAAGAAATCACTCATAAGATTAGACGGTGTATTTTACCTGAATCAGTAACCAGTATAGGCAGAGATTTATAGATCTCGAAATGATCCTTTCACACGCTCCCATCACCTTTATCTATTGTCGTTCCGTTGGTCGTCAAGTGACTAGAGCAGGCGCCAGTAAATCTTTTATTTTTCACTGCTGCGTGCAAAAGTAACCCAGTGGGTTCACCCTGCTTTAGAGACTTGTTCAGCATTACACCTCTCCTAAAGGCTTTGAAAAATTTTGACCACCGACTAGGTGGTTCTCCTGCAGTGCGTTTAACATTCCGAGTAATCCACTCACTAACTGGTCATGTCCATCGGTTGTCATTCATACGCTCTACGTGTCCGGCCCACCTTATCTTCGAATGTTTGGCGTACAGAACGGCATCTTTGATTTTTGATTGTTAATGCAGTTCGGAGCTTCGGATCCCTTCCCTTACTCGTGTAAAACGGGATACTGCTAGCATCACCCTTTCGACTACGCGTTCGATAACGCTGAGTGATCTTTCATTCTCCTTACGCGGCGACCAGGTTTCTGACGCATACGTTAGGACAGGAAGAACCGTCGCTTCGAAAAGGTGGGCACGAAGTCGGGTGTTTTTTGTTCTCTTCACTACATCCTCACTGCTCTTGAAAGCTCCCCAAGCCGCTCGTTTCCTTCTGCTCAGCTCTGGAGCTAAGTCGTTCATCATATTGATTTCCCGACCTAGATAGTCATAACTAGAGCATTCAGAGGTATTCGTTCCGTTGAGCGTGAAGGGGGCATGCGAAACCAATACCTTTTCCATGAGCATCGTTTTTGTGAGATTTAGTCGAAGACCAGTCTCTCCATACGCTTTATCAAAGTCGGCAAGCATACGTTCCGCTTGGCTAATGTTTGCTGTCATAAGGACGATGTTATCAACAAAGCGAAGATGATGTAACTGCAAACCATCGATTTTCACACCCATATTATCCTATTCCAATGTTCGCATGACCTTCTGGAAGGTTGCTGTAAATAATTTTGGCGAGATAGTATCGCCTTGCCTAAGCCCTCTTTTGACCTCAATGTTAATATCTTTGTAGAATGGTGATATCTTGGTTGTGAAATTTTTGAACAGTTCATGAAGAACCTTTGTGCACTGAGTAGGGACTCCTTGACTGTCAAGGACTTCCATGACTGCATCTATTTCAGATGGGTCAAAAACACTCTTCAACTCGACGAAGGTGAGACAAAGCGAGTTTTTATACTCTCGGAACACTTCTATGACTCGCTGTCATGTGGGTCCACCGTACCAAATTCTTTTCGAGGCCCCCTATGCTCACGTGGTTTTACCTGGTCCACTTGTCCAAAGTTTAGATCCTATCTGGCATGGCCGAAGTGAAAAGTTTGTAAACGACCGAAGGTAATTAGTTTGGGCGATAGTTGCCGATACCATGGAGGTTACTTTTGTCGAACAATGACACAGTCTTACTGGTCTTCCACTGAATGCGAGCCTTACATTTGGATAGATGACGAGTGAAGAACCAGGCCAGTGTGTCTATGAGGTCTGGTGGAAGGTTATTCAGGTGTTCAGATATTATGCTGTCCGGGCCTGGTGTTGTTCAGTTTTTCACCGACGAAATAGCACATCGGATTTCAGAAGGGGTACAGGTGGTACGACATATCCATCCTCCTTTATTAAATAAAACGGAACGAGATCGTGGCTATTGAAGAAATCTGAGTAGCATTCGTGAATGATTTTCTCCATTACCTTTCTAGATGTTGTAACCGTTCCTTCTGGGCGTCGGCATGAAATCATCATGACTTTGTAATCGGCGAATCTTCGATGGGCTTTGCGAATGCTTTTTCCAGCCTTTGCAGCTTCGACTATAACTGCGGCTTTTCTCCCTTTAAGATCATCTTTTATCGCCTCTCTGCACTGTCTTGCAAAGTCAGACGTGAGTTGACAGTTACCTATAGCTTGTGCGACTCCAAGGTGTATTAAATGCTTCTGGAGGCAGACTTCTCTTGGTGACTTTTGAACTCTCGGCTTTCATATCCCTAAGGTGGAAATATTGAATAACAAGAGCGGCATCTCTTCAGCAACCGATTAATGGATTGAATAAATCTTAGTACATAGAGGTTTTCGGACGTTGTTTTTGAATTCAGAGGCTTTTTCTCTTTTTCGCGAGAAATGGAATCTTACACGAAGAAGGCGAAGGTTTAATCCAGTATAGAGTTTTGCGAAAACAGCGATATCGATTAGGCAAAACCATCGGTCTCCTATGATGTGGTATTTCGTTGTAAGCCTCTCCATTGGGAGACATTGAGAGTTACCATGGATGGCACTGGTCGCCATGATAAACTCAGATAGCCGCCCACCCTGTTCGCTCCATTTTAATCCTTGGGTCCCAATGTGACGTTTTTCGAGCCTTCTTCTTGGTCCAGTTTTAGCGTTAAAATCTAGAATGATGACATTGGAGAGTGTACCGTCTTCTCTGTAGAACTTCTCGGAGTCCATATAGAACGTTTCGCCCTCTTCTTCGTCATAGTTTGATGCCATGGCGTAAACGACGAAGATTGTCAAAACCAGTATGGATCCTCATCTTTTCAATCCTAGGCCTCCGATTCGTTATTTGTTCGAGCGAAAAGATGTTTATAACCAAAGCGTATTAACCAGAACACCTACGCTGCCGACTCCTCTACTATCGCATGTTCAGAGGAATAGTTCTTCTCAGGTGTCATGAACGGTATTGAATGAGTGGCGTCTTCTCGTCTCGATCAGTCCGTCGACGTCGTATGTACTTCTTGCCTGCATGATCAAGACTTCTATCCAGGACTCAGATGCAAGTGAGCATCTATTGCAGATATTGATCTTTACCTTAGTTTTATGCTATTTAGGAAGCCAAGAATGACCCTGAGATTTTAGTAGCCTCTTCGTACTCGTCCCACCCAACGCTGAGGTATCGCGTGCTATTCCAGGATCAGGAGAATGAGGCACGTGTACTTTACTGTATTCAGGCTTTTAATACCCACGTATAGCTTACTGAGCTCTGAACGTCGGGTTGGGTTGGATATGCTCATAGGTGGCCTGCCAGTCTCTTCCAGAGTAGAGAGCGAGCTTATTTGTTAAAGGCTCCTCCTAACCGCCTCCCATGTACTTCCCTAGTAGTTGGTAGCAGCTTTTTGGCCAAATTGACTCATAGAATTGAATCCACATAATTGTGAAAACACTGAGGCAAGCATGCATGAATGTGTGTTCGTAAATACAGAAGGTATTTACCAAATCGACGCGACAGAAACAGGCAGACCATCCCCGAGGTCCATGTGCATCCCAAGAAAGCAAAGGTCACTCGCTTTTCCTCCGCGACCATTTTTCCGTCATCTTGGGAAGGGCAGCGTTACCTCACCACTAACCGGCAAGAGATCTCTCTGTAAGGGAGATCCGTGGTACATTACCATCACCTGTATTTGAGCGGGGGCCAGTAAATCCTCCATTTTTCCCTGTCGCGTGCAAGAGTAGCACAGTGGGTTCTGCTCGCTTTAGGGACTCGTCGAGCACAATATCCTTCTTCCAGGTTTTTCGTGAAGAACTCTTACCATCGTGTTGGTGGTCTTCCCACAGTACGTTTAACATCCCGAGGAATCCAGTCATACGCATTACGTTTCCGGCACACCTTATCTTCGACTGTTTGGCATACATAACGGCATCTTTGATTTATGATCGTTCACGCAGATCGGAGCTTCGGATCCCTTCCCTTACTCGTGTAAAACGGGATACTGCTAGCATCACCCTTTCCACTGCGCGTTCGATAACGCTGAGTGATCTTTCATTCTCCTTACGCAGCGACCAGGTTTCTGACGCATACGTTAGGATAGAAAGAACCGTCGCTTCGAAAAGGTGGGCACGGAGTCGGGTGTTCTTTGTTCTCTTCATTACATCCTCGATGCTCTTGAAAGCTCCCCAAGCCGCTCGTTTCCTTCTGCTCAGCTCTTGAGCTAAGTCATTCATCATATTGATTTCCCGACCTAGATAGACATAACTGCAGCATTCGGAGATATTCGTTCCATTGAGCGTGAATGGGGCAAATGAAACCAATCCGTTCTTAATGAACATCGTTTTATTTAGATTTAGTCGAAGACCAATCTTTCCACAAGCTTTATTAATGTCCGCAAGCATACGTTCCGCTTGGCCAATGTTTGGTGTTATAAGGACGATGTCATCAGCAAAGCGAAGGTGGTGTATCTGCAGACCATCGATTTTCACTCCCATGTTGTCCCATTCCAATGTTCGCATGACGTTCTGGAGGGTGGCGGTAAATAGTCTTAACGAGATTGTATTGCCTTGCCTAACTCCTCTTTTGACGTCAACGTTAATATCGTTGTAGAATGGTAAAATTTTTGTTGTGAAATTTTTGTACAGCTCACGTAGAATCTTTACGTACTAAGTAGAGACTCCTTGACTATGAAGGGCTTCCACGAATACTATCTCAATTGAATCAAAGACCTTCTGTATGTCGATGAAAGTGAGACAGAGCGGTCTTTTGTATTCTCGCGGTACTTCAATGAGTCTTGTTATGGTGTGAATGTGGTCCACCGTACTAAATCCTTTTCAAGACCCTGCTTGCTCACATGGCTGTCCTTCGTCCAGTGTTCTGTCAATCCTGTTTCCATGCTTTGCACCAACTTATCGAATGACTCAATGCAAGCTATCCTCGAACTTCTTGTTGAACAAGAAGGTAAAATAGATATGGGTGGCTTGTCAATTCAGCAGCTTGTGACTCCCTTAAAAGAGTACCATAAGGGAGACCGATTTTTTCAAAGCTGTTTTCGAACCTTTTCCTATTCTATTAACCTTCAAGGAAAATAAGAGAAAGAAAAGTGCAACGGCAAATTAGGATTAGATAGAATTAATAATTGTTCCACTCTCACAGTGAACACAAGAGGGTGGAATGACCACCAAAAACATGGATTGAGCTGTAAAAAGGACCACACAAAAACGAGAAATGAAATTCTGGTTTATATTGTCGAGATCTGCTCACCTTCATCGTTATTCGAGCATTCAGAATGATAAACTGCGTTTTGCAACTGTTTGCCACCTTCGACTGGGACCGAGTGGCGATATTTTACACAACAAACGAAGTTCAGTACTGCGAATCTATCGTGGAGGACGCATTGGTATGCGAATAAGATTTTGGTCAAGGACAATTTGTTCTGGGTGAAACACTGAGTTGCAGGACTCAAAGACCGTCACCAATAGTCGATCGTGGCCTATGAGATCTGCCTCTCAGTGCTAGTGCTCAGGATGTGCTTTTTTCCTTAAGCATGAATGGAATTCAGGTACTCTTCAGTGAAAAGTCTTTGTACTACGTGAATGTGGTCCAGAAGACGGAATGGATTCGTGCGGACGATGCGTATTTCACAGAACAGATGCTTCGCGCCAGAAGATCAGTTAGAAGTATGGTATTGAATACCATGAGGTTTTTATTTTGTAAGAGCGGTTCACGAAATTAGTCATGTATTAAGAACTACCTTTCCTCGATTTCCCTAAATTAAATTGTTCTACGAATTCACATCCTGCATTATAGGTGTCGTTAATTGAACAGTAGCAAATGGGCGGATAGGGAAATCAAAGACAGAAACAGCAGATAAATGAGTAGAAATCTCTAGGAGTTCTCTTAGCACAAGTTTGTTGAATCTACTTAATCTCTTACAGTAATCTTGTTGTGCCTGGATACAGCACAAGATAAACGAAATTTCATGAGGAAAGCCTCCGAACTAGACATGGTATCCGATGAATTCGTTTATATTCTCCTTGGAACGTTAGGATTCGGATTCGGTGAGCCTTCGAGAAGTATAAATTTATATTACCACAAAATAATTCGAAAATATGCAGTGGATTTGGCTAGCGTCAAAAGCTGTAATAGTTTTATTAAGAGCATGACACAACTATACTATCCTTTTGTTCCTCAATATAATAAGGGGCACCCTTTAATCGCTGTCGTATATGTCTACTTGAGTCCAAACTTCATTGAGGAATTCAAGGATAGCTCGATTATCTATACTATTCCACCTGACAGTGGTTCTTGACCACACCTTGAAAAAGTTCAATGATTAGAGAAAAATATATGACTCTTCATTTTTGCTAAAATAAGTGAATAATCCACCAGTTTATTATAGAAAATTTTTGTTGGCTTCTAACACTATTTTAAAAATAACAACCTTGTTCTTTTCTTAATAGGAAAAGGGGGAATAAAATGAATTAAAACGCAACTTTGAAATGTCCACTGTTCTGGGTATTTTCAGGTCAAGCAGCATCAGGAGTGAAAAAACGTAAGATTATGCGAATAGTAACTTTTCTTCGGTTTATATACAGAGAATAATATAGAAGAGGGTCTCTTTCCCTAAACTGCTAACTTTCTGCGTATTTTCAGGAGAAGAAGAAGGAAACCTGCGTGAACGTAAGATTTTACGACGAATACCTTTTTAACGTTAGATTTACAATGCAAAATAACCATGACATAGAGTAATATTTAATTGCTAGTTTTCTTCATTTGGTCTCTAGCAGTTTAGTGGATCTGGAACTATCAAAAGCACTTTTCTTTAACAAATAACTGACATGGGGGGAAGAGAAGGGCAGTGGTTAGTGGTGCTGTCAAGCAGGAAACAAGAACTCTGGTTCGCCCCCTCCTCAACGCTCTCCCTAAATTCACGCAGGAACACCATGGTTCAACTATCCATTAGATTGCAAAGACAAACCACTTGACTAGCATTCAACGACATCCATAAAGAAGACAAAATCTTCAAGCAGCGGTCGAAACAAGAGACAAACTGTTCGAAGATATTGTTAACAACGAAGGCATGGGAAACGAAATCGAATGCAAGAATTGCTTTTCCGCAGAGCACATGTGATGATGGGTCTTGTAATATAATGTTCATCAACTCGGAATAAAATCCACGTTATCGACGTGGAAATTGGTGAGAGATCACCGCAGGATGCAAAGGTGACTGGTTAGGTTTGAGGTTACCTCAAATCTTCTTTCTTGCTTCAAAGTTTGCTTTGTCATAGCAAATTTTCCTTATAAAATGTTCTCGTTTTCTAGTGCAAACTTCTTTGTTTAAGGAAAACAAAACATGTACAAAATTCATTTCTTTGAGTTTTAGCCCTATAACGTTCTTGTATTTCTATTCGAAAACTGAGTGACAAGTCTTTTCCAGTTTCAAACGGGCTGGTTCCGTTCTGGGTGGACATCGACACCAATGGCACCGTGGACAGTGTAACCAAGGAAGCCGCCACGCGCATGCTGGCTGTAACAAATTTTTCAGCACTATATTCCTTTCAGATTGTTTTTAGTATTATTCAAGCAACAACTAAAAATACACGGGCGCTTTTTTCCAGGTGGCAGTTTTCTGTCCACAATGTTCTAGGTATAAGAATGCGTTGTTAATTTGTTACATAAATCCTACGACACCATGGACATATTATAAGTCCAATGACAGTTTTCGCCTCATTTGAGTCGAAGGCCTTTCTTAAGATCAGCAACGTAATCTCTCATGCTTTTGCGATACTTCTGTTAATTGCATAATTATGAGGTATTGTCGATCCTGCAGACTTTCTCTGAGGCCCTCATCGCTTAGATGACCTCCTTAGCGCTCTTTTATGTTAATCCTATCGCGGATGACTTCTAAGGACCGTGCTAATGCCAGTTCTTCTACTCCATTGTTGTCCAGTACTCCTTATGATTTTATTTTATGGTTTCTTAGTTGAGCTTTGAAAGCCCATTATGTAGCGCAAAGTGATGCATCTCTTCGGGTTTTGCAACTTCGTTTCCGTTGTCAACTCAAACGAGATAGGAATCTCGTGGAGGTTATTTCTTAATTTCTTTCGTAATGTCGTACGTTCGCTGGATGAATCGCCAATGTTCTCAAAATTCGACTAAAAGAGTGAACAAATTTCTTTTTATGATGATATGGTGCTTTATTTATTGAAAGCTTCTTTTCTCTCATCGTTGCCGAAAAAATAAAAGAAAACCTAACGTTGAACAGGCACTGATATCCTCAACGCAGGAATTTTCGTAATATAGCACCATGAGGCAACGACATCATTGACAATGGTCTACAATACATATGGGTTCGACCCCGTGCCACCTAACGTTCCATGCCTCCTGAGTCGACAAATTTGCACCAGACGTGTCAGGGAGGGTAGCAGCGCTGACCTGATACATCGGTAGGCCACCGTGAGTCATTTTATAGGCCGGACATGCATCCAGTCCCCTTCGACGATGCTTAATGAAGACGAGCGCATGACGCATCCATCAGGAATTGATCAATACCAAGTGGTTTCTTATTTAGTCTACCGTAAGATTAGTTCTTCCAGGGTTTAGAGAAATATTTCTTGAATCGTAATTTACCATGAGTGCTATTGAGCATAAGGGTAGACTTAGACATCAGATTATTGTATTCATTTCATTCTACACAGTGGGCGCCGATGTGTTTGTTTCTCTGAATTCGATCCTAGCCGTCAAGTAACCCGATAAAAAAGCACAAGGAATAAAGCTTTCAGCGTTGATCAATCCCTAAGGAGTGGGCCATGCATACGACTTCGTTAAATATCGTTAGAGATGATTCAATGCATATCTGACCTTTACAATGATTCGCGTAGGCCTACCGAGGTATTGAGTCAGTGCTGCTATCCTCCCAGACAAGCCTGGTACCAATTTTATGGCTCCGGAGGAATAAAAGGCTTAGTGAGCCTGTAACACGGAAATCAATCCCACGTGTACTGCATGGCGCCTACTGTTATTCCCCAGTCCTCACGTTGTTCGGGCCTCAACAAAATCTCCATTTTTTTTCAGAGATTTGCAGAGATATATAATATTATCCCCTATATCACCTGTAGTCCCGCTGATCGTCGAGTGAGTCGAGCGGGCGCCAGTAAATCCTCCATTTTTCCCTCTCTCGTGCAAGAGTAGCCCTGAGGGTTCTGTTCGCTTTAGAGGCTCATCGAGCATCATATCTTTCTTCTCGGCTCTTCGTGAAGAACTCTGACTATCGGGTCGGTGGTCTTCCTGCAGTACGTTTGACATCCCGAGGAATCCAGTCACAAACAGCTCTTGTCCATCGGTTATCATTCATACGCATTACGTGACTGGTCCACCTTATCTTCGAATGTTTGGCGTACAGAACGGCATCCTTGATTTTTGATTGTTAATGCAGTTCGGAGCTTCGGATCCCTTCCTTTACTTCTGTGAAACCGGGTACTCCTATTATCGTCCTTTCGACTGCGCGTTCGATAACGCTGAGTGATCTTTCATCTTGCTTACGTAGCGACCAAGTTTCTGAAGCATACGTTAGGGCAGGAAGAACCGTTGAGTCGAAAAGGTAGGCACGGAATCGGGTGTTCTTTGTTCTCTTCACTACATCCTCGATGCTTTTGAAAGCTCCCCAAGCCGCTCGTTTCCTTCTCCTCAACTCTGGAGCTAAGTCGTTCATCATATTGATTTTCCGACCTAGATAGACAAAACTGGAGCATTCGGAGATATTCGTCCCATTGAGCGTGAATGGGGCAAACGAAACCAATCCGTTCGTCATGAACATCGTTTTATTTAGATTTAGTCGAAGACCAATCTTTCCAGACGCTTTATCAAAGTCTACAAGCATACGTTCCGCTAGCTGATGTCCAGTGTTATAAGGACGATGTCACCAGCAAAGCGAAAGTGATGTAACTGCAGACCATCGATTTTCACTCCCATGTTACCCCATTCCAATGTTAGCATGACGTTCTGGGGGGTGGCGGTATATAATTTTGGCGAGATTGTATCGCCTTGCCTAACTCCTCTTTTGACGTCAACGTTAATATCGTTGTAGAATGGTGATATCTTTGTTGAGAGATTTTTGTACAGCTCACGAACAACCTTTATGTATAGAGTAGAAATTCCTTGACTATCAAGGGCTTCCACGACTGCTTCTATCTCTATTGAACCAAAGGCATTCTCCAAGTCGATGAAAGTGAGACAGAGCGGTCTTTTGTACTCTCGCGACACTTCAATGAGCCTTGTTATCGTGTGGATGTGGTCCATCGTACTAAATCCTTTTCAAGACCCTGCTTGCTCACATAGCTGTCCTTCGTCCAGTGTTCTGTCAATCCTGTTTAGGATGTTTAGGACTCGAGTGAAAAGTTTGTAGACGACAGACAGCAAGCAGAACGGGCGATAGTTGTCTACATCGTGTAGATCGCCCTTCTTGAACAATAACACGGTCTTGCTGGTCTTCCACTGAGTAGGGAGGGACCTCGCGTTCAGACAGGTAACGTGTGAGCAGCCGAGCCAGTGTGCTAACGAGGACTGACGGAATGTTCTTCAGGTGTTCTGATCTTATCCTGTGCGGACCTGGTGCTGTTCGGTTTTTCACCGACGAGATGGAATGTCGGATTTCGGAAGGGAGAACCGCTAGAACAACATATCCGTCCTCTTTTATTTCATAAGACGGAAGGTGGACGTGGCTATCGAAGAGATCTGAGTAGTATTCGTGGATGACTCTCTCCATTGCCTTTCTGGACGCTGTTGTTATTGCGTTTGGGCGTCGGAGTACAATCATCTTGGTCTTGTAATTGGCGAAATTTCAGTGGGCTTTGCGAATGCTTTTCCCAGTCTCTGCATCTTCGACCATTACTACTGCTCTTCTCTCTTTAAGATCTTGTTTTATCACCTGTCTGCATTGTTTCGCAAGCACGTTAGTTCGCGGTTGCCTGCGGCTCGTGCGATTCCACGCTGGCGTATTAGCTCGAGAGTTTCTGGAGACAGACGTCTCTTGGAGACCTTCGAACTCTCAGCTTTCATGGCGCTAACGTGAGGATGCTCCATGAGCCGATCGTATTTTTCGTCAATGTTGTCGACAACGGCATCTTCCCAACAGCCGACTAATGAGTTGAATAAGTCCCAGTTTGTGGTGGTTCTGGGTCTTCGGTTTTTGAATTTAGCGGCTTTTCTCCTTTCCGCGAGAAACAAAATCTAGCACAAAAGAGACGGTGGTCTGATTCCTAGCAACAGCGATATCGGTTAGGCAAAGTTTCTATTTACTATGATGTGGTCTATTCTATTATGGTACTCTCCATTGGGAGATTCCCACGTCCATCGTTGACGGTGAGGTTTCTGGAATTGCGAGTTACGATGGATGGTCTTGGTCGCCATGATAAACTCAGAGAGCAGCTCACCCTGTTCGCTCCATTCTAATCCGTGGGTCCCAATGTGACGTTCCTCAGACGATCGTCTTGGTCCGATCTTGGCATTAAAATCTCCAATGATGACCTTGAAGAATGTATGATCTTCTCTGTAGAACTTCTCCTAGTTCATGTAGAACGCTTCAATTTCTTCCTCGTTATAGTTTGATGTTGGCGCATAAACGACGAAGATTGTCAAAGCCGGTATTCATCCACATGTTTTTAATCCTAAACGTCCGATTCGGGTTGTTAATTGCTCGAATGAATCAATGTTCATGGACAAACTAGTGTTGACGAGAACGTCGACACCGCCTACTCCTCTACTGTCTCATGTTCCGAGGAACAGTTTTTCTCCAGTGTCGTAGACGGCGTTGAATGGGTGGCGTCGTCTCGTCTCTGCCAGGCCGATAACGTCGTACCTTATCATTCTTGCTTGCATGAGCAAGTCTTCTATCGAGGACTCGGATGCAAGTGTATGTGCATTGTAGGTACAGATCGTCACCATAGTTCTTGATCCAGGCAGCTTCCATTGATTCTGAGATTTTAGCAGCCTCTCTGTACTCGTCCTACCCAACGCTGCGAAATTGGGGGCTCTTTCGGGGTCAGGGCAGTGAGGCCCGTTATTTAATACCCACATGTAGCTTGCTGGGCTCTGAACGTGGGGATGGTTATACTCATGGGTAGCTTGCCAGGCTCTCCCAGAGTGGACATGGAGCTTATTTGTTGGAGGCTACTCCAAACCACCTCCCATATACTTCCCTGTCACTTGATTACAGGCTTTTGGCCGAATTGACTCGTGGAATACAATCCGAATAAAGCAAGAACGCACTCACACACGCATGCATGAATACGCCTAGCAAATACAGAAAGCATGTGCCAAATCGGCGCAGCAGAAACAGAGAGTCCAAATATGTATCCACGTGCGTCTCAGGGAAGCGAAGGTCGCTTTTAGTCCGCAGTTAACCTCCTATCCGTCACCTGGAGACGCGCCAAGTACCCTCGCGACTAACCGGCTCGAAATCCCTCATATGAGGTAGATTCGTGGGCTTCCCTGGTATAAAAGCAAAATCTAGGGAATAAAAACAGCTTATTAAATTCGAGGTGTGGACCAAAATTATATTGAATAGGTCACCACTGTTGAAAAAACAGTTGTGAGTTTTCAGTAGATTATACTCGTTGCGCGAGAAATCGAATGACCGAATTGGTTACCGATATGAGCACCTAATGTCGCTATCCATCAAAACTCTAGTCGTCTTAGCAATCTTGATCTATAAAATCGCATTTTTGGGTCTTGGGAACAAGTTTTTTAGAATGTTGCTTCTCTGTCACAGTCAGGATCCGTACAGTGAAACTACAATTGAACGTTTATTGGGAACAAGGAACAAACACAGGGTTGAAATCACTCAAATAAGTCCAGCGAGAAATAAAGCGACTAGTACGGGGACTGATAAAGATTATCGCTTCACCATCGCAGTGCCATAAATCTCCTTGGAAACGAAACTGCGACCCACTTTTGGCAGTAAGGACCGACATCTGCTGTAGCACTCGATAAAGATAGATCGAAACTGCGTGCGATGTACAGTCGAGAATAAAGTCCTCGTTGTCAGCGTCAGGACGTGCTGCAAAACATCTGTGCGCGAAGTCTAGCCTAACAATGGGAATATTACCAGCGCTTTCCTACTGAACCATCATTGGTGGCAATGACATTCTAGCATCAGGCTTTTACTCTGCTCTTTGGTCAGTAAGTTCTTGATTTCCTCTAGTGTTTTCATTCAGATAGACACTAACAGCGACGATGTCAGCGCTGCCACGCTGGAGGATTTTACAGAAAAAGTCGTACCACGAGTGAGAGCAGACCCGCTCTACTGCACAACTCCGGCTTGCCTGTCGAACGATGGAAAAATGGTAGAGATATGGACATGATTCAAATAAATTGCGTTCCATAAAATTTTTTTTCTCCAGAGAATCGCAGAACTGCTAATTTCATTTGTGAGCGCAGTGGACTTCGAGTACCTTATAGCTGGCTTTTGTGCAGAATTTAGATTTTGGTTTCCATTATTGCTTCACCATTAAACCATTGAAGCAGAAAATTAAATATTTTGTCATAGCAGTAAAAATGTCAAGTGGAACAGAGGATTTGAAAGATTTACTCCTTTATCTATCAGATGGCAAGATGGGCTCGTCATTTACACGACGTTTTCTACCTTTACGGCTTGTCACTTAATGAATCACTTGCACTGGATCCTGTAGGAGGACAAGCAAATGCGTCCCTTATGGCTCAACTCGTTAAACGTAGTTTCATAGGTAAGATCCTTCAAATTGTTATGGTAGTGGCAAAAACATTTTCGGAAATACAGCTCACCGAGGTGAGGCGACCCGGTTTTCATAATCACTATCAGCGGTTTTACACTCACCACCCCAATAAACTACTTTTATCCATCCGATGCAATTCAACTAATGTCAAGTTCATCGACGAATTGTGAAACGGTGACTGTCTATCAAATGACCTCAATATCCCATTCTGAAATTTAAGAAAATAGTAGTACGTGGAATAAATCTGAGCCACGAAATCTATTTTACTCAACTTCGTAAGCTAACTCAAAAAAAACTCTGTGAATATGTTGGCTTCACACTCGAACAACATCAGAAAAGATACAGAATGATAACGCGGCATTGAACTAACTGGAGGTAGCCGTTGAACATTTTGCTAGGAGACGTTCAGCAACGTTATTTCATTGTTCTGTTGAGGTCTCACTGGATTAGTAACGATAAACGACAACGGAACACGAGACCCGTTATATGCGGTATATGGCCTCGATAAAAATTACGAACAAGTTGCCTTCATTAATTTCACAATACTCGATGATACACCAGTAAGTTTAGATAATATGCTTGATTAACCATAGATCATCGGTAATGTAGAACTGAGAAAATCTTTTAAGATCATGTCAAAAGGGTACGAAGACGAAGCGACATCACTTTGGTTGACACGAGGTGGTAAGCGGTAGGAAATCAATATTTCTTGGTTAAACGTTTTGTTTTGTTCAGCTTCAGTTTCTCTGTCATCACTTTTAATTCTGTTAATCACAAAGGGATTATTGCGCCTCTACCCTTTCCCCGAATTGCAGCCAGAATTTATTCATAGAGTCGAACTGCGGCAAATAGCTAGGGACGACCCATAGGAAGACCGCCCTGGTTGAGAAACCGATCAACATCTGCATAGTCCAGTTAAGCTTGTAACCTAGGCTACTTTAGCGTATATGGTATCGTACCAGTGGCTGGTTCTTGGCCAAAATCGGTGAAACAAAAACTCACTTCATCAAATATTTGTGCCATTTTTGTACCCTGGACAAACCGCTGAAAACTATTAAGTGCGATACACATTGACCAAATGAAACTGTACTTGTGTACTATAAGTGAAGTGACTAACCACTAAAGAAATCGTTTGTCTTCGTCACGTCGAAGAGCTATTATTCGACTCTTCTTGCTTAAAGAGCAGAAAAAAACATGAAATTTTTCGTATAACCCTTACCTTCAGCCATGATGAGTTGTTAAACTATTCGGGCAGTTTGCTTAATGACTTTTTTATTTAAGGAAGATGACAGCTCTTTTGCTCATTTTTCTTCGGCGAAAATCAATAAAAATAGCCTTGTTGTGGATTGCAGACCGTTGTCCCGTCCCATATGTGGTTACAGCGGAACGGAATGCCCAAAAAGCTTCTGGGACGAAGCTGTCATATATGTTGCTGTTGGAGTAGCCATAGTTGGAATCTTCTTTTTTGCTGCTATTTCATTTGTCATCTACCTAATCAGGTAAATTGTATTTATATGGTTATCCATTTTATCGGAAATTCTAAGAACCCATGCAGTCATAAATATGAAGGAATGAAAAAGCTAGCTTCAAAGTAATGAAGGGTTCTAGATGTAAACACATCAAAGAAGTTGTTTATTTCTCTAGAAAAGATCGAGTTTTCGGTTTGATAAGCTCAATCCTGGGAAATTGTCGCCATTACGTTCCCTTTCTTGGTCCCCAGCTCCCACTGCAGTGCGTTTTTTTTTTTTGTTAATATGACTATTTATGCCACGTATCGTGCTTCTATATCAAAAAACTACGAGGACTATTTTCTTTGGTTTGTCCCTTTCATTTATCGTATTTGCGATCGTAGCTACGATTGTGTTGTATGCGTGTTACTGTATGGAAGTAAACGTATGCTGTTTAACAGCGTCGCGATTGCTAAGAGAGAAAACGACGAATTCATAATCCAATGCCGAGATTAACAGAAAGTCGATCCTGGATAACGTGATCACTATACAAAGATGATATAGAAAGCAACAACGAACACTAGCAGCTACAGAGTACTTTCTACAATAGTGCTCAAGTAACATGAGGAAAAAAGTGACGTTGTAGACGTTGTACGTCGTTGGCTACTGAAAATATGGTAGGCAAAAGATGGGAAGGATAGTTGAGTGGATCCACAGATCAGAACTCAAACACGATTTGCGAACGGGCGGAGCATACGACGCAATTAAAGCTGTTAATCGCTGAGGATTGCAAAGGACACACAAGGTGCAATACGATCAAGAAGAGATTGCAGGAATACCGTATGTATAGGTAGAGCGTCATCATTCCAGACCCCTACGGCAAAAAGCGAGTATCACGAAGCTGATACAAAGCGAACGAGGAGTGTTTACGGCGGTTGTTAATTTCGTAATTCAAAAGATGAAAACAGTGAACGTGGTGTGGAATATAAACGATTAGTTGGCTTTGTCGACAGCTGTGTAAGCGAGTGAAGCAACTCAACATATTCTCTTCGTAGAGCCCACATGCGTTTCGGTTGATGGCGACTTGACACTAGTTGTTGTTAAAAACGTAAAATTTTTCAGCTAAAAAACCGATAATAAACTTTTTTCTACCTCTTGAAGATTTCTTTTTAGAATGCGTAAACAAGAGCAGGAGCGACAGCGCTTATTGTGGCAGATTCCCTATTTGAAGTTGGTAAAGCCATCGGACACGGTGAGCATTTCACGAATACTACTATAAACTGTTGGAGAGAAGATTTTCAAAAACACACTTGGTATGGAAAAATTGGAAAGGATACTTACCACCTAGAGAGTGCGTGGAGCAGTGGTCGGAGGTTCCTTGCAAGACACACGGGATCGATTCCCTCGCCGTGGCCCACTGAGCCTTCTACCCCTTCGGGGACGGGAAAATGGTACCAGACGTGTTTACGAGGACAGCAGCAATGGTGCAACACATCCGTAGGCCACCGCGAGTTATTTTAAGGCCAGATATGCATTCATTCACCTCCAAACGATACTTAATGATGTCGAATGCATGGCGCACCCCTCAAGGATTGATCAAAGCCCAGTGCTTCATTTTTTTACTTACCAGCTGTTATCACCTGCTGTCCCGTTGATTGTCGAGTGGTTCATGCACGCAACAGTAGATTCCATTTGTCCTTGTCGCATGCAAGAGTGGGCCAGTTGATTCAGCTCGCCTTCGGGTTGGCCAAAAATTATATTCTTTTTGTAGTGTTTCCGTTAAGAATTCTGAGCAACGGATCGGTGCTCTTTCTTATATCCGTTTAACATCCCGATAAATCCAATCACATACGTTTTTGACCATCAATTGTGATTCATACGCATTACGTGACCGACTTTTGATCATTGAAGTAGGTGGAGAGGTCAGAATTCCCTCCCGCCTGCTTGGTACAGGGTGCATCCAAGGGCGTCCTCTAAACTGCGCTTTCAATAACGCCGACTAATCTTTCATCCTGCTTTCGTAGCGATTAGGTTTCTCACGCATACGTTAAAGAAAGAAGAATCGTAGAGTCGAAAAGGTGGGCACGGAGTTGAGTGTTCTTTGTTCTTTTCACCACATCCTCGGTGCTCTTGAAAAGCTCCCCAAACCGCTCGTTTTCTTCAGCTTAACTCTGGAGCTAACCCGCTCATCATGTTGACTTTCTACCTTAGATTGTAGCTGGAGCATTCGTAGTTATCCATTCCATTTAGCGTAAATGGGAGCATGAGAAACAGATCTGGTTGGCATAAACATCGTTTTCGTAAGACATAGTCGAAAATCAATATTTCGACAAGCGTTGTCAGGGTTATACAACATTCGGTTCACCTGGCTACCGCTTGGCGTCTCATCAACAAGGCGATGGTAGTTCAATTCCGGACCATCCATTTTTACTCAAACTTTGTCCCATTCACATTTTCGTATGGCATTGCTGAGGGTGGCCATAGAGAATCTTGACAGATGAAATTTCCTTGGTGAAACCGTTCATAACTTCGTTGCGAGGGAGCAGAGAGCGCAATGGTAACCTATCCCGTTCATTGCGCGGACGATCCTACCTACGTTTACGGACGTTTGTTCAATCACATCCCAGGTCCGTCAATCCCTTTATCCCTCTAGAGTTGAGAAACGGGTATGAGACTTGTTTGGGGCGAGCTTACTACTTCCAGTCTTAGTCAGAGCACACCAGAACCGACACCTCAAGATTCCATGGAGAATAAACTCGACCAGCATTAAGTTCTTGAAGGATGCGTCGGCTCCCAACCTATAAAAGATAAAGCTTTCGGCGTTGATCTATCTCTCAGTGATGTGCCATGCATTCGACTTCATTAAGCATCGTTGGAGGTGACTGAATACATGTCTAGCCTTTACGATGACTTGCGGTGGCCTATCGATGTATCTAGCCAGTGCTGTTATCTTCCCAGACGAGTCTGGTACCAATTTGCCGAGCCCGGAGGAATGGAAGGCTTGGTGAGCCTTGAGCGCGGCGATCGATCCCATTTGTATTGCAGAGCGCCTTCAACCACTGGGCTATACGCTCCCAACAATGTGCTAGAAACTGAAAATTCCTTCTAAGTATGACTTAAATATTACGTAGAACCATCTTTATACGACTCACTTTATTACACGTTGTATTTATACATTACAGTGTCCATTGTGTATGACGAATAACTAAACGGTAAGGCTAGAGAAGAGTTAGGCAATAAATGGGACACTGAGTGCATATATTTAAAATTGATAACCTTGTACTAATGGGTAGAAAATTTCAAAAGTTATTTCAGCACGAACAACAGAAAAGCAAACGCTCACTTGAGTCAGGGCCATCATTTATGACGAGCGACTCGAGATTTACGTCGGAGAACAACTTCGAACCCTACGAAATGTATTTTCTCGAAAAGGAACTTGTTCTGACTAATAAGTACCCTATTACGGGTCTCACACGAGATGACTGCTTTAACTTTTCTAAGGTTATTAAATAACGGTATCAATGTCAGTGCACTGATGATAGGTAGCTCACTTACAAGGTGGTCCCGCTGTATTTGCTCCCTTAGCAACAGGCAGCCGCAACAAGTGCTGTCAAAGCCCGAAAATTTTAAGAGTTTAATCGCTAATCTCCTTTAGTCAAGCCACACCTGAGTATGAAACCATTGTTGTACTCGATTACCAGATATTGTAAAAAAAAAATCTTTGTTACGAAAAGCTACTCTAAAACTGTAGTATGCAAGCAAAGGATCATCAGAAGAGAAATTATAAGCCGATTAATGATAACTTGAAGAGATCCATGTCGCACTGTAAAGTCAGGATGCAAGCCTACTTCTTGTCCTTTTATCACGTCAAGTTTCTTTTGAATGTTTTTTATTATACTATAAAATAGCTTCGCAATGCACATCTGTTTTAGTTAAGAAAGCTTCAGCAAGAGAACTTACATCGCTTTCTTGGTCTATCCATTGACGGTCCTGAATACGTAACCATCTGGCGGTTGTGTTCCAGAGGAACACTCCAGGTTGCATTCATTTCCTTTGTCACTTTCTTTCCAAGACATTTTTTATGCGAAATACAACCAAAAAGATGCTAAGATGTGAGCAAAATTCGGAACGTTAGTTGAGTTTGTGATTACCGTGCTCATGTGCTATCCGCGACAACAACCGAAACGCTTGCTATGCCTCTCTCTCTCTCTCTCTCTCTCTCCCTCTCCCTCTCTCTCAGCAAAGTTTTTACACTAACAGTGCTACCATCAATCATCTTCCAACAGGAACAAAAAGTTAAGACATTGCGACTTCGACGATAGCTTCAGCTTAAGTGGGTTCAGTGCTTTTGTGGTCGCCAGATCATTCCCATTGGGGAGTGATTGCTGACAGCACCGCTGGCGTAATAATATGGCTGAGCGGCAGGAAAAGTAAGGACCTCAGTGGTGCAATAAGTAATACCTGAGCCCCTGTAAAGTGTCGTGGGTTTGGAGCACATCTAATGCTCCGAGTTTTGCTCATATCTCGGAATCCTTTTCATTGTATCTCACATAATACCCTCCCATAAAAATGGAATAGGCTTTTGATAAAAGTTGGACAAATTCTTCGTTCATTTCAGAAAATAATATCTAAAGGGTCGTTATGGTTCGATCCATTCTTTATGTTCTGCATTATGAGGGACATTGCTCAGGTAACAGCTGACTTTTGGAATCACTTGCAAAATTCCTAAATTTCAATACTGTCACAGGGCCTTCGATTTCTACACAGCTCATTCATTGAATTCCATGGCCGTCTCAGCTCGCAATGCTGTCTGGTAAATGAAAGCTGGCAAGTGAAGTTGTCAGATTACGGCACTCTGTCGCTGCAAGAAGAGAAACACCGAAGAAAGAAACGTGAGCTGCTTTTTTTGATGATGCTAAGCGTCCTAAAATTTTTTATGCGAAAATTAGAAAAAGGATCTAAAAGCCACACGAATAAAGCGTCATGAGAAAAATTAGAGGTCGAGAAACATTTAGGGTACTCAAATGAATAGATCATTAACATTAGTTCGTTCCAAACTGGGTTTCTACTTAGACAGCGTGAAATTCAAGAGTACTACACGAAATCTCAAAGGCTCAGTAAAATCAAAGTATCTGGCTCCATTTTTTAAAATTACTCTGTTAAAATGGCTTGAATTACATGAATTATATAAGTAACCAACGTTGCTTTCTATTGGTGTTTCGACGTTCGCGTGTGTGTCCAAATAAACATTCCCACTGCGCCCGCCACCACTACATCATCACATCTGATTTCTTGACAACCTCTTCAGAATCACTATTCACAGGGCCGTTGGGCTTTTTTTCTATATCACATTACGCATCTCCAATAGCTGAAGCTGATCATGGATGTCTTCATACCCATTCCAAATGCAGCCTGTTAGTGTTAAATAACCTCAATGGCCGTTGGAGCAGTTGTCAAGCATATACGACACTGATCAGCGGCTCTTCCTCAGTGGAAGGCACGTAGAAAAAGTAGCTCTGAAGAAGGCGATTCTGCCAAGACGTCAGCCACTATTGTGTTGTATTTCCATTATTGTATGGAAATAAACGTATGCTGTTTAAAAACCTCGCGACTGCTGAGAAAGAAAACGACGCATTTACAAGCCAAGGCTGAGGTTAATAGAAAGTCTATCATAGGAACTGTTGTAGCTTTTACTAACAATGGTCACTTTTCCAATGCTTACTGCCTGGGTACTAAACATGCTCCCTTGCAGAAACGAAAGCTCAGACCTGGAATCTGATGAGCAGAATTTTGGGAGGTTCATTTTGCGCATCCATAATTCTCGACACTTGTGTCGATGACTACGCTTCTTCACTTATGCATCACCACCGTTGCACAGCATCCACACGTGTTGTCGCACATTTCATCTTTGTGCTGACTTCACGTCGAATTTCACCATTTGTGTACCTTCTTCTATATGAGCTATTTTTAAAGGACGCTATCGAAAATGTGCGCGCTGTGAAATGCGATCGAATTTTATCCCATCTACGATTTCTGGACAACGTGCCATATGTTAGTTAATTATAGGCTTTTCCGTTAAGATGTCTTTCTAATGGCATTTACGGATTACTTCCAAATTGAATTAAAAGAGGGAAAACAAGTAGTAGGAAAACAAGAAAACAAGTACAAGTAGTAACAAGAATTAACTAGGCGAAACTGCGCCAGAAATTCTTGAATAATTTCAATGAGAAATTTTTCCAATTTTTTATGAATATAATTTTTTTAATCTTTGTGTTATACGACCCATCATTAACGTCTATTGCAAGGATTCCAGTACTACTCACATTCGATTCGCTTCTTCACATCTATTATTCACAAAGGTCTCCCAAATTTTAGGTGTGGTTTCTGCTTCTGCTTGAGGATTTCCCTTCCATTTCGAATGTTTTTAGAAGCTGCTTGAGTCGACTCTCCCTGGAGCTGCTGGGAGAGGCGGACTGGGGCATTTCTACCTGGATTGCAGAAAGTGATTTTTTCCCGAAGAAGTCCGGTATCAACTTACCGACGTTGAGGGATGCAGGGCTTCGTTAGCAAGGTGCAGGATCGAACAAGCAATGTGCTGATGACGATCGGCATTACTACCACTTTACTCTTCGTCCTCTCTGGTAAAACCTAAAAATAATGAATTTATTTCAAAGTTCGACCACTTATCGCTTCAACATGGGTGGAAGTTGTTCCTGAGTATCAGGGTACGATGAACAGCAGTTAATTCATCCCCCGGCAGGGTCTCCCAAGCTGAGGCGTCCGGCGTTTCCACCAGGATACCCAGTTAAAAATAAACCAATACCAGGATCCAACACCGTCCTAGTATCAAATTCGCATAGTGACAAATCTCCCTCTTATTCCCAAGGGCGGGGAGTGCCTGTGGTGGTGCCGGATTGGGGGCAGACTTTGGATGGACTCAAGTCGAGACTTCAGGGAACCGCATTGACTAAACCTGCAAAAGTTCAAAAAACAATAATTATGCGGGGGCTGCACAACAAGTGAGGAAGGGCTATCTAAGCAACAAAGTATTTTACGGTAGGTACCCAAAATATTGGGCACTCAAATCTCTCTCTGGTATTTTGAGAATTCTGCACTGCTTCTCTGTGTTTCGAATTGTGAGTGCTCTCATGCTCTCTTTGAGTCTTTGAGAAGATAGTAATGAAGAACTGACAACTATTTTCACCATAAATTCACCTGTTTCAGCCGTTGTCCGTTGATCGTCTAGTGACCTAAACGGGACCAGTAAGATTTCTGTTTATCTTTGTTGTTTGCAAGAGCGGCTCAGCTGCTAATGTTCGCTTTGGAACTTCCTGAGGACCATTCCCTTTTCCTACGTTCCTCTCAAAAACTGTGGTCATTGGGTTGATGCTCTTCCTTGCTTTGCGCTTGACATCCAGACGAATCCACTTACCACGTCTCCTATTCATCATTTGTCATTAAGACTCATTGTGTCCGGCCTACCTGATTTCCGAAGAATTGGTGTATAGAACGATGTCTCCATCCATGGTAGCTCGCAATTCCAGAAGCCACACTGTCATTGTTGGACGTGCGAATCTCCCAGTAGAAAGTGCCTGGATCGAAGGCTCTCCGAAGTGACTTCGTAGCTGTCCCGAAATTCTATGCGAGAACAGAACATAGGATCCTTCGTGAAAGATTTCATTCTTAGCGGAGAGGAGGAAAAGCTACTAAATTCAAAAAGCGAAGTTCCAGTGGCACCATAAACTAGGATTCATTCAGTTTATTGGTCCGTTCATGATAGGATGTCATTTTTAACAACAAAGACGAGGACTTCGTTTATTTCATTCAATGACATTGTGTTACCGCTATGAAAGCTGAAAGTTCGATATTCACGAAGAGAAACCTGTCTGAAGAAACACTGAAACAGATATACTAATGTGGAATCGCACGAGCTACAGGAAGGCGCCAATTCATTTCCCCAACTAATAGATCAAGAGTTAAAACGTAAAACACACGTTAAAACCCAGACGAAACAGTTACGGGGTCCAGAAAGGCAATGGAGGAAATAATTCATGGTTGCTACTCGGGTCTCTTCAGTAGCCACGTCCTCGTGCCCTCATATTAAGTAAAGGCGGATGGATATGTTGTACCACCGGTTCTTCCTTCGATAATCCGAAGTACTGTTTCGTCAGTGAAAAATCGAACAGCACCAGGTGCGGACATGATAAGATCTAAATATGTGAAGATTCTTGCGCCAGTCCTTATAAACGCAGTGGTTCGGCTTATCACACACTACTTGCCTGGATACAAGACGAAAGACACCGTCCTATTGTTAACGAAGGGTGGTCTCTACGAAATCAGCAATTGTCGTCCAATCTGCGTGCTGTCTGTCGTCTACAAATTTTTCACTCGAGTCGTCTCAAACAGGATTGGCAGAACACTGGACGCGAGGCAGCCATATGAGCAAGCAAGGTACTGAAAAAAACTCAGTACGACGGATAAAATTCGAACAATACCAACGGTCTTTGAAGTATTGCTACAGTACAACTGACCGCTATCTCACTTTCATCGATTTGAAGAAAGGTTTCGAATCAGTTGATATAGAGCAGTCACGGAACCTTTGAACAACTAGGGCGGCTCTGCTCAGTACATATTCTTCGTGAGCTGCACAAAAATTTCACAACCAAGATTTCACCATTCTACAACGATATTAACATCGACGTGAGAAGAGAGGTTAGATAAGGCGATACCATCTCGCCAAAAACTATTCACTGCCACCCTCGAGAACGTCACGCGAACATTGTAATGAAATAACATGGGAGTGAAAATCGATGGTTGGCAGTTACATCACCTTCGCTATGCTGATGACATCGTCCTTATAACACCAAGCACTGGCCAAACGGCCCAAATTAATGCTTGCCGCATGTGATAGACCCTGTGCAAAGATCGGTCTTTCACTAAATTTCACAAAAACGATGTAGATGAGAAATGGATTGGTTTCGTATATGCCGATATCGTGGTCACCGTTTTTGAGCAATAACACAGTCTTGCTCAACTTTCTTTGAATAGGAACCTTGCATTCAAAACGGTAACGTATGAAAACCCCTGCCAATATTTTGATGAGGGCTGATGGAAGGTTCTTCAGGTGCTCAGATTTTAGCCTTTTCGGACAACATGCTGCTCGGTTCTTCACCGACGAAATAATGTGACGGATTTCGCAAGGGGGAAGCCGCAGAGCAGACCTTTCTCTCCTTCTTTTTCATATGAGTGAAGGAAGGACGTCGCCATTTAAGATATCCAAGTAGTGATCGCGAATTATTTTTCCTATTGTCGCTGTGAATGCTGTATCCGTTTCGTCTGGGCGTCGAAGTTCAGTCATCATGGTCATGTAATTGGGTAAGTTTCGGTGACGAATGCCCTTACCACCCTCCGCAGCTTGAGCCATAACTGCTGCTCTTCCTTCTTTAAGGTTTTTTATCATCTTTCTACAGTGCTTTGCAAGTTCAGACGTAAACTGGTGGTTTCCTGTAGCTTATGTGATCCCATACTTGTGAGTGTTTCCGTAGCTATGAGTGCTTTCGTGGCTGTCGAACTCTCAGTTTTCATGGCGCTAACACAACGTTGTTGAATAAACTAAAAACTAATGAATAAACTACTCCTCTTAAATGTTGTAAACAATAGCATCTTCATTGAAGGAGACTGTTTTTCTTAAACTATCCTAATTTATGGTCGTTTTGGGCGTTCTTTCTTTGACGTTAGCAGCCTTCTTTCCTTTCATCGAGAAAAGGAACCATGAGCGAAGAAGGCGATGCTCTCTGGGTAGAATCTTATAACAACGACATCGGTTGGGCAAAACCAAATCGTCACCTGAGGACGGATAGCGCAAGCCAACGACTAGCAGGTTAGCAAGCCCTCTGTGGGTTAGATCCGTGGTTCACTATCAGTGAGTCACAAAATTGTCTGACAACACATTGGCGTCGCGCAGCATTTAGCGGTACTGCCGCTGGGGGTGTTGTCGAAGTTTGAACCGTAACGAGCGCGTTGGTTTTCCGAAAATAGACAGCATTGTGTCCATAACTAAAAGGTCAACAAAACAGACTTTGCTCTATCGCTCTATGAGTAGAATGGTGTGTGAAATGCAATTTATTTCAAGTTGCTTTCAAGGATTTTCTGTCATTTTGAGAAGTGCATTGTAAAGTGAGACTTCTGTACTTGAACTCTAAAGTTAAAAGTGAAGGAGATAGTTTACATACTGCTGTATGATGTTAGTCACTACTAGTCTTGGTGTATTAAGGATTTCTATGGATGGCTCCTGAAATTCTACGAGATCAGAATTCTCCAACTTGTTCGAAGGCAGCAGATATTTACTCCTTTGCCATAATTTCATCGGAAGTAATTACTCGAAAACCCCCGTGGAATTATCAAGAACGGAAGGAAAGCTTGGATGGTTAGTCCAATAATGTCCTTAGCTGAACTATCCTTAGTCCCATAATGTTAACTCATGACTGAACTTCGTTTAACCATAGTGATATGCTTCAGAACTTCTGTACATGATCAAAAAAGGCGGACACGCACCTATACGTCCAGATCTCAACATCGATGGCGATATTAACTCTGAATCATGCTAATGTACTGATACCTCATGTTTAGCACATTTTCGGTGACATCGCTTAAGGAAAATGGTAAAGCATCGCGTCCGTCTACCATATCTTTGCATAATTTACCGCGATAGCTACGACCCTTTGCTAGCATACATTTCATAATTTCCGGCTTTCATTTGGTTCAGATCTGTTCCTTATGAATTTCAACTAGTCATGAGTCCAACACACTTGTCTTTTTTGTACAGCTTCCCCAACACTGAGTTCGATCCACCGGAACAATGAACAGAGACAGAATTGCTTCGAAAAAGATGCAGTGTACGAACATGGTTGACGGTCGTTGAATAACTGCCGAGAATATGTTTTTATATTTTTATATGTTATATACATATATGTTTCTTGTAATAGGCACTTTTTCTTAACGCCCGGAAACCTATGTGGGTGGATTTCAACTCAAAAATAGCAGCCGCTTTCGAGTTTAAGCTAACATATCTTCGTTTAAAGTGAAATTTCGCTTTACAAAGGTGAAATTCTGATTTGTTGGACTCCAGCAAAGTTAATTTGTGTCATCAACGAGAGTGTTTTAAGACTGAAAGCAATTGAGCAAGCGGTACTAATATAAGAAAATGCCGTAATTCACTTGTATCTTATCTGACTTCCTTTGGTCATCGTCTAACTTAAGAGCACGCATGTAATATTTTCACTCATTGTCGTCCCTCAGTTAACTCAGTAGGTTCTAATCGCTCTGCGAACTCAATAAGAATCACATCCATTCTCTACAATCTTCGCCTTAACCTCAACAAGTGCCGGTGGTCTTCCTGTTCTGTGTTTTGAATGCCGTCGGTAACTAATTTTGGCGAACAGTTATCGTTAGCATCAATCACATGTTTGGCTCACATGGACAACGGCACAGATTCTCTAATCAGAGACGTTGATCGGAACTTTGGATTCTCTTTCTCAGATATGTGATATGGGATACTCTGAGCGTCACCCTATGAGTAATGACTTTTATAACGCTGACGCTGAATTATCAAAAAACCTGGATGCCTTAGGGTTCAGCTTAATAGCAAGTACCTTGGGAAAAAAGAATACTCCGATGTAGAGAAGGTAAACATGGTCTCCAAGTTGTTCTTCCTCGTCACTACGTATCCTTGTTGCTTTTTTAAACTCTTATAGCCACAAATTTATTCCAGCTCTGCTCTTCAGCTGAGTCATTCATTACCAACACTCCATCTCAGGTGCATAGTCAAAGCACTCGCTGGTGTTCATTCCTTTAAACGGAAATGTAGGACGAATCCTTTTTACGAAAGTATCTTTGAGAGGGAGTGAGAGTCTCAGACCATGCGCTATGGAAATGTTCACGCTATGTTAACTATTTAGATAAAATTTATTACATAAATTTCATCTAAATAGTGAACAACCTCTTTCAAACACCCACCATTTTTCTCATTATAAGTCTTGAACTTTCACAATCATGTAGGACCTGTCACCTGTCGTCCCCTTAAGTGTCGAGTGACTCGAGCAGGCGCCTGTGAATGTTCCATTTCCCATTGTCGTGTGCTGGAGCAGTCCAGTGAGTTCTACTCGCTCTAGATAGTTGAGCATCATGTCTTTCTTCCAGGGTTTTAGTGAAAAACTCTTACCATCAGTTCGGCGCTTTTCTTTCAGTTCGTTTGACATCCCGCGGATTCGAGTCGTTGACAACTCTTGTCCCAACGGTTTACCGCCTCATCGTGGCTGGGAGATGTTCCTGGGTATCGGACTGCGATGTACAGCGACGCGTTCATCCCCTGGCAGGATCTCCCAAGCTGAGAGCCCGGCGTTTCCATCAGGAAGCCTAGTTAAGAGTAAGCCATTACCAAGATCCACCACCGTCCTAGTATCAAAATATCGCATGGTGGCTAATCTCGCTCTGATCCATAAGGTCTGCGACTGCCTGTGGTGGTGAAGACCTGGAGCAGAGCTTAGCCAGGCTGACCTCGGGATTCCAGGAAGCCACAGTTGCTTAACCAGCAGATCTCCGAAAAATAGAGATTATGCTGAGGCCCGCACAACCAGTGAGGACGGGCCATTGAAGTATTAAGTATTATGTAACGGCTCTTGTCCAGTGGCTGTCATTCAGACGCATTACGCATCCGCCCCAGTCGGCAATTTAGTGTGTAAAACGGCGTTTTCGATTTTGGATTACTGAAATTGATAAGGTCTTCGTCATTTGCGTCACACGGGATATTTCTAGCATCGTCTTTTCGACCGCGTGCTATACAAGGCTCAAAAATCCTTCATAGTCACGTATCGAACAAGCTTTGGCACCCGCATCGAGGAAAGTAAGATATATTCTCGATGTTCCTGAAAGCTCTCCACGTTGCTCGCTTACTCCTCCTCAACTTTAGACCTAAGTCATCCTGTTGACTTTTCGATCTAGGTAAACGCAGGTGGAGCATTCGCACATATTTATTCAACCTATTGAGCGAGTATGGAGCGTACGAAATCAATCCGTTCTTTATGAACATCGTTTTGTGAGAATGTAGTTGCAAACAAACCTCTTCATTAGCTTTGGCTAGCATTCGCACCACTTCGCTAAACCTTGATGTTATAAGGATGATATCATCAACAAAGCGAAGATGGTAAATTTTTTGTTTCACTTTATAATATTTACTCCCATGTTGTCCCATGTTAATGAGGAACGGATTAGTTTCCTACGCCCTATTCATGCTCAACGGAACGAAAATCTCCGAATGCTCCAGTTATGTCTGTCTAGGTCGGAAAATCAATATGATGAACGACTTAGCTCCAGAGCTAAGCAGAAGGAAACGAGCGGCTTGGAAATCTTTCAAGAGCATCGAGGATGTAGTGAAGAGAACAAAGAACACCCGACTCCGCGCCCACCTTTTCGACACAGTAGTACTTCTTGCCCTAACGTATGCGTCAGAAACCTGGTCACCGCGCGAGCAGGATGAGAGATCACCGTTATTGAACGCGTAGTTGAAAGGACGATGCTAGGAGTATCCCGTTTCGCACAAGGGAAAGGACCCGAGCCTCCGACCTGCGTCAACGATCAAGAATCAAAGGTGCCTTTCTGAACAACAAACAGTCGAAGAAAAGGTGGGCCGTACACGTAATGCTCATGAATGACAACAAATGGACAAGAGCCATTAGTGACTAGATTCCTCGGGATGTTAAAAGCACTGCAGCAAGACCACCAACTCGATGGTCAAAGTTCTTCACAAAGAGATAGGGATAACATCTTCGCGCGTGCAAGACTAGCCCAGTGGGTTCTGCTCGCTCTAGGGGCTCATCCAGCAACATATCTCTCTTCTAGGCTTTTCGTGAAAAACTCCGACCATCGTGTCGGTGGTCTTCTTGCAGTACGTTTGACATCACGACGAATCCAGTCACTAACGGCTCTTGTCCTTCGGTTGTCATTCATTCGCATTACGTGTCCGGCCCACCTTATCTTCGACTGTTTAGCGTGTAGAACGGCATCCTTAATTTTTGATCGTTGACGCAGGTCGGAGCTTCGGATCCCATCCCTTATTTGTGTAAAACGGGATACTCCTAGCATCATCCTTTAGATTGCACGTTCGATAACGCTGAGTGATCTTTCATCCTGCTTACGCAGCGAACAAGTTTCTGACGCATACGTTAGGGCGGGAAGTAGCGTTGAGTCGAAGAGGGGGGCACGGATTCAGGTGTTCTTTGTTCTCTTCACTACATCCTCACTGCTCTTGAAACATCCCCAAGCCGCACTTTTCCTTCTGCTCAGCTCTGAAGCTAAGTTGTTCAACATGTTGGTTTCCCGACCTAGATAGGCATAACTGGAGCATTCGGAGATATTCGTTCTGTTGAGCGTGAATGGAGCACACGAAACCAATCCGTTCCTCATAAACATCTTTTCTGTGTGATTTAGTCGAAGATCAGTCTTTTCACACGCTTCATCAAAGCCGGCAAACATACGTTCCGCTTGCCTAATGTTTGGTGTCACACGTCCGATTCGGGTTGTTAATTGCTCGAATGAATCAATGTTCATGAACAAACTCGTGTTCACGAGAACGCCGATGCCAGCGACTCCTCTAATGTCGCATGTTCTGAGGTACATTTCTTCTCCGGTGTCATTGACGGCGTTGATTGGGTGGTAAGGACGATGTCATCAGCAAGGCGAAGGTGATGTAACTGCCGACCACCGATTTTCACTCCCATGTTGTTCGCTTCCACTGTTCCCATGACATTCTGGAGGGTGGCGGTAAATAGTTTTGGAGAGATTGTATTGCTTTGCCTGACTCCTCTTTTGACATCAATGTTAATATCGTTGAAGAATGGTGATATCTTTGTTGTGAAATTTTTGTACAGCTTTCGAAAAATCTTTATGCACTGAGTAGGAACTCCTTGACTACCAAGGGCTTCAATGACTGCTTCTATCTCATTTGATTCAAAGTCCTTCTGTAAATCGATGAAAGTGAGGCAGAGCGGTCTTTTGTACTCTCTCGATACTTCAGTGGGCCTTAGTTCGAATGAGTTGATTGTTCATGGACAAACTCGTGTTGACGAGAACGCCGACACCACCGACTCCTTTACTGTCGCATGTTCCGAAGAACAGTTCTTCTCCGGTGTCATAGACAGCATTGGGTGGTGTCGTCTCGTCTCGGCCAAGCCGATGACGTCGTGCCTTATCATTCTTGCTTGCATGAGCAAGTCTTCTATCGAGGACTCGGATGCAAGTGTACGTGCATTGTAGGTACAGATCGTCACCTTAGTTCATCGTTATCCAAGCAGCTTCCATTGGCTCTGACATTTTAGCAGCCTTTGCATACTCGTCCTACCAAACGAATTAGGGGTTCTTTCGGGGTCAGAGGAATGACGTCCGTCTCTTTTATTGTTCTTCGCTTTCTGATACCCACGTATAGCTTGCTGGGCTCTGAAAGTGGGGGCTGGGTGTACTCACGGGTAGCTTTCCATACTTTCCCGGAATGGACATGAAGCTCATTTGTTGGAGGTATTCAGTGGGCCTTATTATCGTGTGGATGTAGTCCATCGTACTAAATCCTTTTCGAAACCCTGCTTGTTCACGTGTCTCTACTTCGCCTAGCGTTCTGTCAATCCTGTGTAGGAAAACTCGAGTGAAAAGTTTGTAGACGACAGACATCAAGTAGATTGGACGATAGTCACCGTTGTCGTGCAGGTCGCCCTTCTTGAACAACAACACGGTATTACTGGTCTTCCACTGAGTAGGGACCTTGCATGCAGACATGTAACGTGTGAATAGCCGAGCCTGTGTGTTTTCCAGGACTGGCGGAAGGTTCTTCGGGTGTTCTGGTCATATTCTGTCCGAACGCGGTGCTGTTCAATTTTTCACCGACGAAATGGCATGTCGAATTTCGGAAGGAGAACCGGTGTGATACTGTGTATCTATCCTCCTTTATTTTATATGAGCTTGTAATTCGCAAAGCTTCGGTGCCGTTTGCCAGCGCTTTTTCCAACCACTGCAGGCGGAATGGACATGAAGCTCATTTGTTGGAGGTAACTCCTAACCGCCTCTCATATACTTCTCTGTCACTTGATTGCAGGCTTTAGGCCAAATTCACTTGTAGAATACAATCTACATAAACTGGAACGCAGCCACACGCATGTACATGAATACGCCTCTTAAATACGGAAGGTATGTGCCAAATTGATGCAGCTGAAACCGAGATTCCACTCCCTGGGTCCACCTGCGTCTCAGGAAAGCATTTGGTCCGCGATTAACCCCTATCTCCTACCTGGAGATGCGTCACGTACTCTCGCGACTAACCGACCATCGAGATCCCTTGTGTGAGGGAGATTCGTGGATTGTAAGGTTGCTGTGTAAAAATTGCATCTAAGTGCTATAGAGGGAAGTCTTTGGTATAATTCCATAATATTTTGAACTTCCTTCGGTATGCTCGGCAGATTGAAAATTTACCAATTTATAAAAAGAAAAGTAAAAACATCCTCCCAACGATTTAGCGCCTCATCGTAGCTCGAAGGTGTTCCTAGGTGTCGGACTGCGATGTATAGGAAGATGATTCGTTCCCCTGACAGGGTCTCCCGAGCTGAGAAGTAATCCGGCGTTTCCATCAGGAAGCCTAACTAAAAGTAAGCCAATACCAGGATCCACCACCGTCTTGGTATCGAAGTAGCACGGTGGTAAATCTCCCTCTGATCCACAAGAGCTGCGACTGTCTGTCGTGGTGTCAACCTGGAGTAGACTTTGGCCAAGCTGTGGATTTCACGCTGGCGTATTAGCTCGAGAGTTTCTGGAGACAGACGTCTCTTGGTGGCTTTCGAACTTTCAGTTTTCATACCGCTAACGTGAAGATGTTGCATAGACCAATCGTATTCTTCTCCGATGTCATCGACAGCGGCATCTCCCCAACAGCCGACTAATGAATTGAGTTAAGTCCCAGTTTACGGTAGTTCTGAGGGTTCGGTTTGTGAATTTAGCGGCTTTTTCTCCTTTCGGCAAGAAATAGAATCCTGCACTAAGGAGACGGTCGTCTGATCCCATGCAGAACTTTGGAACAACAGCAATATCGGTTAGAACAATACCTTCTTATTTACTATGATGTGGTCTATTTCGTTGTGGTACTCTCCATTGGGAGAATCCACCGTCCAGCGTTGAACGTGAGGCTTTTGGAATTGCGAGTTACCATGGATGGCCTTGGTCGCCATGATAAACTCAGAAAGCCGCTCACCCTGTTCGTTCCATTTTAATCCTTCGGTCCCAATGTGACGTTCTTCGACCCTTCTTCTTGTTCCAATCCTAGCATTAAAATCTCAAATGATAACCTCGAAGAATGTATGGTCTTCTCTGTAGAACTTCTCCAAGTCCATATAAAACGAATCGACTTCTTGGCCACTTCCAGGGAACCACAATGGCTTAGCCAGCAAATCTCCGAAAAATAGTGTTTATGCTGGGGGCCGCACAACTAGTGATGACTGGTCGTTCAAGTGTCAACTATCAAATCGGTATAATAAAACATCGTAAAATTAACTTCGTTGCAAAAAGAACGAATTCTCTAACGTCCAATTTTATTTTCCGACATTTCAGCAGGTCATATCCATCTCTCAAAGGAATCGCGTGATTTGCTCGACAACCATTTTCATAATGTGTATGATGTTCGGTCAAGAGGAGAGGTGATCATAAAGGTCAGAACATCTGATTTCGTTTAAGATTGTCATTCATGTCATTTTCAAAGATGAAATTTTCTCCGAGACTGAAATATCTAGTTCACACTACAGTCACTATTCTTTTTTAATCACCTGTTTCACCTGTGTCACCATTCTTTTAAGAAAACGGAAAGCGTTCTCTAGCAACTTTTTGAAATTTTTGCACTGTTTTCTAGTGAAGCCGAAAAATACATTTGGCATACTTCACTGTTTACATTAGCGACTCGAAAACCCACCATTATTAGCATCAATCTCGCCATTCACTTGTGAGCCTTCATAGACATTATCGCAAGGTGCTGGGCTTAAACGGCCTATAACCGTATAATTTCAGGGAAAGGGTGTCATGGAAACGTTCTGGTTGATAGGCCGACAGGGCTCCTCGACGACCCCATTCGTTGAGGGAAAAGAAGAAGTCCAACAATCTGTTGAACCTATCAAAGCACCAGATTCTACGGATTTAATTGTTAAGAGCGGACCCATACGCGCTACCGACGAACCGAACTCTTTTACACACACTGACAAGGAATCGAACACCATGTATAGAACTTATATGCGTAGTGATACACTAGAAGTTTCATAACTTTTCGTTTCAGCTTCGTACCGCGCTTGTTTTGTACTCCTTTTTCTTTTTTAACCGAATATCTTATGTCACTCAACCGAATAGGCCGGTGAACCCAAAAATTTTCGTCGCTGTTGTTTAATGAATACTGGACATTTTCAGTGTGGCTGTAATTGACTCGTGCTGCTCAAAATTTCATCAGAGATCTCCAAATAATACGCAGTGGAATTTGTTACCGCTCGTACGAAATCCTATTTTACTTGGATTCCCAACAACCTACACTTGTTCTCATTCACCAGCCAGAACCAGAGAGACCCATACTTGTGTTTACGGTCAAAAAGTTGTCCAACGTTCTTGTAATTGAACGAAGTAATAAATAAGCTAGCGAAATTAGCATCTCATATGAAAAATAACTTTTACTTTGCAGGAGCAGTCGGAAGCTGCTGTTGAGAGTCACATATGATTTTTGGATCAAGTTTGCTGAAACGAGCCATATGTGACTCTTCCTTTCCTCGATTGTTCATTTTGCCGCGCGGAACTCTTTGCAATTTGAAATCATTCGATAACTCATTTAGCACGAATGTCGTGACTGGCGTCGACCAAGAACAGCTACATTCTAGGCTCAGTAATTCACCGGAAAGGTCTTCTTCAAACAAGTTCAGCTTACAAAGTACCTCTCTGAGCAATATGAAAGTTTCGTAACAGAAAATACCACTATTCTACAACGATGTTAACAACGACTAAAAAAGGGAGACTAGACAGCGCGATACCAGCGCATCAGAATGCCCTAAGAAACGCCATGGGAAGACTGGTGTGGGACAAAATAAGGGATAAAAGGATAAAGCTCCCGCCGTTAATCAATCTTTGAGGGATGTGCCATGCGTTCGACTTCATTAAGGACCGTATCGCGGTGATTGAATGCATATTTGGCCTTTACAGTGACTTGCGATGGCCTATCGATGTATCGAGCCCGTGCTGCTATCCTCCCAGACAAGTCTGGTACCGATTTGGAGACATCGGAAGAATGGAAGGCTACGTGGGCCAGAGGGAGAGGTAGAATCGATCCCATGTGTATTGCAGAGTACTTCCGACCACTGCGCCACACACGCCACTATGGGACAACATAGGGATGAAAATCGAAGACCGGCTATTACACCATATTCGCCTTACTGATGACATCGATCCTGTAACACCAAGCACTAGCTAAGCGAAATAAGTGCCAGCTCACTTTCACAACGGTTGTGAGGAGATTGGTCTTTTATTGAATCTAACAAAAACGATTTTCACGAAGATCAGATTACAGTCGTATCACTCATTTACACTCAACGGAATTTATCTCTTTGAATGTTTCAACTAAGTCTATCTAGGTCGTGAAGTCATTATGATAAACGACTTAGGTTTAGAGTTAAGAATGAGGAGGCAAGCTGCTTGGGGAGCTTTCAATAGCATCGAGGATGTAGTGAAAAGAACAAAGAACACCCGACTACGTGCACATTTTTTTCGATTCCACGATTCTCCTTGCTTAAACATATGCGGCAAAAGACTGCTCTCTAAGTAAGCAGTAGTTGAAATAACAACGCTAGGAGGAACCCTCTTTACGCAATTGAGAGAGAGGATCCTAAGTTTCTCACCTACGTGAACGATCAACACTCAAAAACGCCACTCTACACACCGAATCGTCGAAGATAGCGTAGGCCTGGAACGTTTTGCGTGTGAATGAAAACTGATGGACAGTCGCCGCTAGCGACTAGATTCCTCGGGATGTCAAACGGACAATGAGAAAACCACCTACCCGATGACCAAAGTTCTTCACGAAAACCTTGGAACGAAGAGATGGTGTTGAACGAGTCCTTAGAGCCAGTACCCACTGGATTAGTCTTGCACGCGACAAGGAGCAATGAAAGATTTAACAGCACTCGATCGAATCAGTCGACGACCATTGGGACGATATGTGATACAGAAGAATCCAGGACTTTCATTTAGTTCCCAACAACCCGTTTTTCATCGTGTGTACATGTTCGCGGCATGACGTTGCATTTGCTTCCTTCTTCCTTCTTTTGTTAACGCTGAAGAGGCGATGCAAAATCAAAAACAAATGTCATCAGCACTACTTACTAACGTATTTCAAAACACTTCTGATGTCACATGTTCGACTCCCAACTCACTCTATTTCTTTTTCCACTCATGATTAGTGAGTACTGAATTTGCTTGAGGGAATACGAGGGTTAAATATGACTAAGTACAACACATACGACTTATAGGTCTTGGTCAGCTTCTATATGGGACACGGATGTTACGTTTTCTTACGAGTTCCAAAGTTCACTCTCGTTTTACATTTTCCACCAATAAGGCTTAAAAACTACATCTAGTTCTACGATGTTAGATCGGAGCTAAAAAAAAGTCTTACCGTTTAATACCAGTAACTGGTTGGCAAACAAATAGTTGTACACATGAAATTTCTTGAAGAAACAAACAATACCTGTACACCATCACAATTTTCAGAAACCAACGGCACACTGTACGTGAGCTAGTTTTTTGCAAAAACAACGACTCGCAGGCATGTTGTAATTCGCACCCATTTAAATAATAGCGCATAACGACAAATGGTTTATCTCCAAATCTGAAAAGGAAAGAAGTGGACCGTTTCAGGAATATGGATCGAAAAGTGAATTTGATGAACAACTTAACCCGAGAGAAGAGCAGAAGAGAGGTGCTTGGATAGCTTTCAAGAGCGCCGAGGGTACAATGAAGCGGACTGAGAATGGTCAACATTGTTCTCACTTTCTTCAGCCTACGACTCTTCCTCTCTCAACTTACTAACTTAAATACTTGTGTGTACTTGGATCGCCCATCCACACTGGTTGTAAGGCCCCCACCATAATCACTAATTTTTCGGAGTTTTGCTGGTTTAGCCACTGTGGTTTCTTGGAGTCCCGAGGTCAGCCAGGCCAAAGCCTGCCCTAGGTCGTCACCACCACAAGCAGTCGCAGCCCATGTGGACCAGAGGAGGATTTTCCACCACGTGATTAGTTTAGTACCACGAAGGTGACGGATCCTGGTATTGGTTTACTCTAAGCTGGGCTTCCTTATGGAAACGCCTTTTCAGCTCGGAAGACCCTACAAGTGGGTGAATCCCCCATCCATGATGAGGCGGTAAACGGTTAGAAGGTATTTTTTAAACATATGTATCAACTGTATAACAAGAAGACCATGAGCAATGAAGAAGAACATAAAATTTTTCATGTAGTCGAATGAGCAAAACAAAATGGGTACTCTTTGAAAGCAGCAGGGACAAGTTGGTACTTTGCCGTTCATTCACATGAAGCACACGGCAATGAACAAATGGGTGCATGAACCTATCCTTGAGGATTGATAGCGCTTCACTGATAAAACGGCCCAGAACACTTGTGTAAAGTAGATCCTCGAGCTGTAATTATTTGTTGACAAAGAGCACTTGATCAAATAGTGACCCAAACCCCCCAGTTCACATCAAAACTTGAAAAGATGTTTGGGACTTAGTACATACTACTCTTATGACAGCAATTTATTCTTCACATCTAAGTTTTCACCATTACGTTGGAACCGATATATTTCCAGTGGTCTAATTTTCTGAATTGTCTTCTTTCGGTACTGTTTTGTGCAAACATTAAGTGAACTCTCAAATAAATTCACTAGGATATATCTCTACGGCTTGCACGAGAAATGTTTTTAACAAATACCATATTTTTACGTTTCCTTTCAAGAAACTAAGAATGTTAGACCTGAGAGATAGAGAGTTAAAGTATGAATGATCCATGGGGCATAAACCGGCATTGAACCCGGTAGAGTAAAAGCTGTAGTCGAAATCACAATGAATTAAGGTTTTTATTAATATTGATGGGTTGTCGGTGATACAACCAATAGAGTAAAAATAAAGCTGAGAGAGAGGCAAAGCAAAGCTTTCGGTTGTTGTGGCTGACAGCATGTGAGCCTCCGTAAGAGTAAACGCAGGTTCGGAGCCCGGCTGAGATTCAGAGTTTTCCTCACACCTCGGAATCACTGTTGTTATATTTTATATCAACCCTGCCATGAAAAAAAGAGTATGCAGTAAGTAGAATTGACATTTTAATTCAGGACAGTAAATATTTACAGACGACACCTTCAAATAACAGAATCCTGTAGCAAGAAAATACCAGTTTCAGAAAAAGAGATGGAGACAGAGCTCGTTATCCGCCCAAGTTTTCCCAGTCATCGTCACCTTCATACTCTCTGTTCTAAATACTTATATGTTCAATAGTCACAACCGTATACATGTCGGGAATGCTATGTTACACGCTGAAGTTTACCTTACAACTCCGACTGTTGAAGCTTGAAACGCCATCTCTAATTTTGACCATCGAAGTATTGTCGATAATAGTCACGGACTTCTCAGGAATTCCCCATTTTTGAAGACAGACTATTGGTAGAAAACCCCTGCTCATAAAGTAGAATCGGTCAGACAATGGAATCTGCAAATTAATGCATAACATTACAAGACAAAGGTTGTTCTTGGCTATTTATTTATTGTGTTTAATTCTGTATTTGCACTGTTTTTCCTTGAACGAACTGATAACTACGATCTAAGCTGGACTTATCATAACCTGTTCATAAAAACAAATTGTTTCTACACTATGACATTTCCAAGCTTTTGCTGTTTCAATGATAGCTTTAAGGTGTTCTGTGTCTACCTAACTATTCTTGACACACACACACACTACAGTGTCCATTTTCAGTCCAATGAGTTTCAGAGCTCTTTCACCGCACTACACCTATTCATTCCTTAGCCAGTCAAAAGCGTATCAAAACAGAAGTGATAAGACCACAAAAGCTATTCTCTAAACTTAATAATTTACAAAGAAGCTCTCCTTGGAGAAGCTCATTCACTGGTACCCTCTAGATATTGAAAAATACTTTTCATCGTCAGAAACCAGAAAGTCACCATCAAAGAAAAATTGCTGCTGTCTCGAATGACTTAAAGATATTTGCCATTCTACGTGAATAGTAAACGGGTGCTCATACCACGGAAAAGTGAACAGCGGAAAAACAGTTCAGAATGCTAAGTGGTCAAAACATTGGTTATGGAGAATCAAAAACGCATCAGCAATATCGCTTCAATTCATAAAGTGCTTTAAAGCACAGTAATTTTTTCATTACCGCCGAAATTGGATGAAAGTCAACACTTCTATTTTGAACACTCTCATATGGATGTTTCAGAATAGGATAATAAGGGTATGGGTAAAATAGATAAAATCGAGTTTTCCATCACCAGCTGTATTAAACCCGCAAAGGCAAACTAATGACTATTTTTGACTTAAAAATTCAGGATGACTTTGTACCGCTGCTAGACTATTAAGGACATGTGTAGCCTAGTGGTTAGAGGTGCCCTTCAACGCACATGTGACCGATCCCCACGCCCATGGCTCGGCAAGCCTTTCATCTCTCCGGAGTTAGCAAATTGGTACCGAACTTGTCTGGAAGATAGCAACACTGGCTTGATACATCCAGTAGGCCATAACGAGTCATTCTATAGGTCAGATAGGCATTCACTCCCCTCTAACAATGCTCAATGAAGTCGAATGCATGGCATATCCCTCAGGAATTGATCAACGATCGAAAATTCATCTTTTTTTATAAGACAATTGTGGAAAAAAAGTTAGTGGAATACAAAGGTCCAAATCCCTTCGAGTCACCGAGGGATATGGCTTACCTTCCAGATTAATTGACAATGGTTTTCCAATGCGTGAGTGAGAGAACTTGCTATCTGCGCAACATACGATAGCCTTAATGGACTGGGTACTTAAATGCGAATGCCTTTACAAAGGCATTCATGGAGAAACCGCAACGCCCGCACGGAATATGTTCTGTAGCATCAATTAGAAATCATTCGAATAAATATGTTGTAGCAGGAAATAAGCACATAATATACGCAGTTGTACTTGAATTCCTGATGTATCCCGAAAAAATGACAGAAAAACAACTTGTTATGTATGGAAAACGACAGCTTCAGTTTGTTCGTAAAGGCTGCACAAAAATTTAAGCGATTCCAACGCATTTTTGATTCAAGTCTCTAAAGGTGGTGAAGTGACTTCCAAGTGATACACACCATCATTTCTGCAAAATGTTTGTGTGTACATGGTTGTAAAGTCGAACGTTATTGACCAAGCACAGTTCTCTTCCCGAAGATCTGTCCAAAAATAACTGAGTAGTTATTGAGTAAGAGAGGAACGGTGCGCACCAAAATCATCAAGAGTTACTGTCAAGAGGGTTAGCGCTTCTGAATTTTGCGCGGTTATTGTTTGAATTAGCTCAATGTTATTCGCTTAACCAAGCCACTTCTAAAACAACCCTGTACAAAATCAACTGCAGTATACATGAATTCCAAAATCAACTGCTTTATAAGAGCAAGTTAGAAAGCGTACGCAGCGAAACACAAAGAGTGGTACCAGCAACAATCTCTTTCCTCCGTACTTTTTTAAGCAACAACCAAATGATGAAATTGACTCTACTTTTCGTTTATTCTCGCACAAAGTTCTTCAAACATTTAGTCACTATCGCCAGTCTCCCTTTTGTTGACGGCACTGTTATTTTTTCAAGAAACACCAACGAAGCAGAGACGATAATCAATGCACTCAACGATGCAGAAAAAAAAATCGGTCTATGCATAAGTCGGAAGAAGACAAAGTTCATGGAAAACCATGATATAAAGGTAAAGAGATCAAACTGGATTGGTCTCTGATTACAAAACTGCCTCGTACGTGCGTCTTGAGCATTCACTGAACATGGAGAACAACATGAAGAAGGAACTAGACAAAATAATGAAAGCAGCATGGACCATTCGAACCATTCAAGAAAACCGCCGACAAGCTAATGGACCACAAAATCTGCTCTGAATTCAGTAATCCTTCCGGCACTCTGTTATGCAGCACATAAGTGAGCTGATACGTCAACCACGTCAAGAATACTGCGTACTTACTTCAACGATGCCATCAGAAATCTAACCCATATCAAATCATGAATGAGTCAAATCCCCAGCGTGAACGACGATGGTGAGCCATAGAATGGGAAAATGTAGGGGGCCCACACAACTAGTGAATGCGGGCCGCCCAGTATCCGAGTAAGTGTCTATTATTTACGATGAACAACACTGCCATTACTGAGCATAAGCATCGAAATATAAGAAAAGATCTAAATTTACCGTTCAGACGCTTTACATCAGCAGCATGAACGATTTTAAACAACCGTAAGAATTAAAAACTGCATTGTGAAATTTGAGCTCTTAATATTATAGCAATAGGTTATTTCTTCATATCTTAATGAAGTCGAATGCATGGCGCATCCCTCAGGGATTGATCAACGCCGAGAGCTTTATCCTTTATCCTTTATTTTTAAGCCACATTTTGCAGAGAGGACTCACAAAAATTTCGAACATGGAGGGCCTCTCTGAACTTCTCCAAGAGTTGTTTCCGAATTTCAAGAATTATGTGTGGACGCTGTTGGAAACAGTAGTCGCTAGAAGCACTTGCCACATCGCTATTATTTCATCTTACCGGAAGCGCTTTGAAATAGAAAATGCGTAGAATGTGTTAGACACTTAAAAAATCGAGTCTGGTGGAGCAAATTATCTCTGTACCAACCAAAGTAATCGCCGAAGAGTGCAAGGCGTCCTTCAAACAAATGATGATCATGTGATATATCAGACACAGGTTGTGAACTCTGTGTGGTGTAATGATGATGAATACAAATATCTAACACACATAAATGCTTAGATGGTCCGCCTCCGTATAAAATGCGGACACGTATGCAAGCAACTCTCCCTCCTAATCATTTCATTGTTTTGCAACCATCATCACAGAAGTGATCAAGTTCTTTTGCAGTTTCGATCGCAACATGAAAATCCGTTGCTTTTTCTCCTCATTAGTCTGCGGATGTGTGAGTGGCTGTAGAGCATTGCTTTTCCCTGTAACGCCGAGGCAAGCCGTCAGCAAGTCTTCACCGCAACTACTCGAGTCTCTCTCTATCTCTCTCTTTTTCTCTCTCTGTAGCACAGAGGGAGGTTTGATTTCTTGTTGCTGAGGTTCTACTGGGCAGTGGCGATTCCTGTGACAGCAGTGAACCCCAACAGTTAGTCAACCAAAGGCAATATAACAGGTGAAATTAAATACTTCATACAAATACAAGAAGTGCGTCTTAATGATTTCCATAAATTTCCTGAACAACTTGCAAAACGTGGAGTGAAATGAGAGACTGTCCTGATGCTGTGTCATTAACTGAAATAACTTCACATCGGTCATGCCCTCTACTTGCTCTAGTGACAATGTGGTCTTGGCGATGGCGAATGGCCACCATATGCAGGTGTGTGGAGTTACTGGTTAGCGTTGGCGTAAAATAGTTGTCATGAATCTATGAGAGCCTTTTCCAACACTCCGCTATGTATACACAGTTAACTCAAATATTATGGAGAAAAGTTCATTGACACGTTCACTAGTATTTTTTGTGTCAGAAGTTGAAATACAACATAGAGTAATTGTAGAAGTGAATTGAATGTACGAAGTGAACGAGTGCATGCGCTGCCGAAAAAAATTTAGGTGACTAACTCGTTTTGTTAGCCTTTTATTTTCTACATGACACAATTTTTCACGGCAGGGTATGATGTGAACTGCAGCTACAGCGATGATGAGATATTCGTAAAACTTCGAAGCTGGCCCAGATCGAACCACGATCTCCGTTTTCAGGGGTTCGCGCATTACACACTGCGCTACGGATGCACTTGCTCTGCATTTCTCTCAGCTAGTTTTCTACCTAACGCTGCCAACAGCAATCACCCTCATCGGGATTGATTTGGTTTAACTCAGCTTAATTGGGTCCAATGCCGATTTGTGCTCCTCAGATCAATCCCGCTGAAGGTTGATTGCTGATGGTAGTGTTAGGTTGAAAACTAGCCGAGAGAAACGCAGAGCAAGTGCCTCCGTGGCGCGGTGTGTAATGACGAGCTCCTGGAAAGGGACATAGTGGTTCGATTGGTTCAGGGTCCAGGTTTTGCGAATATCCCAGCATCGTTGTGGTTGTAATTGACTCGTTTTTATTTGATAACAATCCATTTTTGGAAAATTCACTGAACATGTTAAACTGTAATCGAAACTAAGAACTACATCGCAATTGAGCACATTGTGCTCAATAATAATTACAACTGAAATTACACTTTGAAATTATTTGAAAAGTGCCGAATGATGCTATACAGTTAAACGAGGCGATAGAAAGCCTATTAATAAGGAACATTGAACCAGCATTATATAAGCTCATTCATTTAAATCATATCTTGGGTGTTTGCTGCGAGAATGAAGCGAGTATGGTCGAATTCTCTGTAGATTGTTATGTTAAAAACGGAACAATCATTATGAATTAACATCGACACTGACCGCCACCTTAGACACGATAATGTATGTCGTAACTCCCACGTCCGACTTTCTATTAACCTCGGCATTGATGGAATAATTCTTTTTACTTCTGTTTAGCAAACAGAAGTAAAAAGAATGTATGTCATAGTTCGATGGACAGAAAAATTACTGAATGACTGGATAAGAGCTTTGCATTGGGAATAACGATGCACAATGACGAAAGGAAGTAAGAAATAAGGAAGGAAGGTAAGGAAGTAAGCGATGGTGTTTTGAGGTGAACTCCGCCCTGACCTGCGCTGGCGAACCCACCCAAACATGCTAAACACGACTACGTTGAATGCGTTGATAGACACGTTAAACCGCTTTTTAATATTCACAAACCGACTTCCGTCTAAGCTCGGTATGAGTAATGAATATGTTGTTTAACTGATAAACTAAAGCGAGGTTGTTATGGAAGTGAAAACCTTTAAAAACCTACAAGCCCTATGACTACATCATACGATAACTTTTCATAACAACTTGACGTCAATTTGTCAATGAAGCACGCTTTTATTTTACCTATTGGAATTTCACTGAAGTGTGGGTAGCGAAATGCTTGTGAAGCCGTTCAATACGAGCCCGGTGCTGGTCAGACTTTGCCCCGAGCTAATCTAGCCCCCACTTACCTATTTTGGGTCCGAAAACTGGGTGAAAAAATTGACTTGCAACAACAACTCCATACGGTCTTAGTGGTGGACGTTCAAACCTAGCTATCTCAAAACTGCAGGGAGAATCGACTCAACCAGCACAAGACGACATTCGTAACAAAAGCAAAAAAAAGCCTCAAATGGCAGCCGAAGTCACATGTTAGAAGACATTTGTGGATGATGAAGGCGAGGAAATGAGTCGAGCGGATGCAGTTCTGAGATCCGCACAGCAGATGTGAAAATGGGTCGTTTAAAAGAAATTTGATCTATACGTCTTCGCCTTTGAGAAAGACTCCATTGCTCAGTTGCCCTTGCTCTCTTTCCTTATTACTATATGTGAAAGGCTATCAGTGAGGTTATCGACGAAACGTCCTAACTAGCCATTGGACTCACTGCAAAAGCAATCGCCATCTTCCTCAGTCACACATCCCTTCTTACTCTTCAGGGTTCAAGTGAGGTCGGTTTTTGGGAAATTCGTTGAGGCATTAATTTCAAAAGCCGTTACAAATGCTAATATTTAAAGCCAATATCTAGTTCTAATTTTGTTATCTACTGTTCAAACCCCCACGGATCTCCCTCATACGAGGGATCTCGAGCCGGTTAGTCGCGAGGATACGTGGCGCGTCCCCAGGTGACGGATAGGAGGTTAATTGCGGACTAAAAGCGACCTTCGCTTCCCTGAGACGCACGTGGATACAGAGAATGGACTCTCCTCCGCTGCGTCGATTTGGCACATGCTTTTTGTATTTGCTAGGCGTATTCATGCATGCGTGTGTGAGTGTATTCTCGCTTTATGCGGATTGTATTCCACGAGTCAATTCGGCCAAAAGCCTGTAATCAAGTGACAGGGAAGTGTATGGGAGGCGGTTTGGAGTCGTCTCCAACAAATAAGCTCGATGTCCACTCTGGGAGAGCCTGGCAAGCTACCCATGAGTATAACCATCCCCACGTTCAGAGCCCAGCAAGCTACATGTGGGTATTAAATATGCTAAACACAGTTTTTTTTTCGGCTTCTACATCGTCCTTGAGCGGTCGGTTACTTTTACATTCCTACTTTCTTTTCTGATTTCGGTTTCAACACCTTTCCGAATCAAATAGTAGGAAGACCGAGCGAAGGATCCGACGCCGAAAACACACCTCTCTCTGATCCACATCGTGGTGAAGACATAGATACGCCCTCGCAAGGTTAAGTCAGGACTCCAGGGAGGACCAAGTTGCACGACCAGCAATAGGCCAGCCTCAGTACCCCGCACACTGGGTGCTCCCGTTTATGACGTCAGGCGGTGAGACGACCGGTGAGAGGCCAGAAAATCTCCGGTTGCGCAGGACGTCATTAGAACCGGATCTGACAAGCACACGTACGACACGCAATGGAGATTGTTTCTTACTATGCACGTATAATGCCAGAACACTCTCCACAGACGCCGATCTTCAGGCCCTTCTTGCAGCTGCAGATCGCATTAAATTTCATGTGATCGCATTACAAGAAACAAAAATCA